>CAUYQV010130971.1:0-14299 GCA_963574575.1 Galagoides demidoff
GCGCCTGTGGTCCCAGCTACTTGGGAGGCGGAGGCAGGAGACTCACTTGAGCCCACGAGTTGGAGGTTGCTATGAGCTGTGATGCCATGGCACTCTACCCAGGGGGATAGCTTGAGGCTCCGTCTCAAAAAAAAAAAAAAAGTAAAAGGAATATCAGATAAATATACTCTGTATTTCCTGACTGATTAACCATAAATATGGACTTGTTTGTACTAAATGTGAATCTTATCTGTCTACATTTTAGACATGAAAATGCTTCTGGACAGAAAAACCTTCAATTTTAGAAATACGAAAATGTTATGTAACAGAAGGCAGCAAATATTTTTAAGGAATATCTTTGAAATAATCAATAATTACCTGATAAAAACAATAGTGAAATTCATTTCAGAGATTTATTGACCATAGATGAAGACTACTTAATTGTCCTTCAAAAGGAAATAGAGGCCTGGTGTGTTGGCTCACACCTGTCATCAGTACTCTGTAAGGCTGAGGTTAGTGGATTGCTTGAGCTCAGGAGTTTCAGACCAGTCTGAGCAAGAGTGAGACCCCCACCTCTACTAACAATAAAAAAACTAGCTGGGTGTTGTGGTGGGTGCCTGTGGTCCCAGCTACTCGGGAGGCTGAGGCAAGAGAATCGCTTGAGCCTAAGAGTTTGAGGTTGCTGTAAGCTATGAAGCCATGGCAGTCTACTCAGGGTGACAGATTAGGAGACTCTATCTCAAAAAAAAAAAAAAAAGAGAGAGAGAAATAGAGAAATGTTTGGTACATCAATACAATGAAATGCCATTCAGCTCCTACACACAATGGTTGTAGAACAACATTTATGGACCTGGAAGAGAATTTACAACATAAGAGCTATAAAACATCACCTATAGCATGATCTTATTTTTGTTTAAAAGTTGCACTAATTAAAATATATTTATGCAAAAATTAAAGTTATGGGTGGCTATACACCAAGATTTTAAGGGTAGTTCTCTCTAGATGGTGGGTAGTCTGTCTTTCTTTCTTTTTTTAATCTAAATATGCTCCTGCTTTGTGACTGACACTAACCAAGTATCATGGGGAATAAGTGAAAGTATTTGGGCTGATTCCATCCTTACAGAACTAACTGAATGTAGATTAAACAAAAAGATAACATCTTTTTATTTAACCAATGCTGTGCTTATAAGTGCTTATAAAGGAAAACTGTGTATTAATTTATGTTTCTCTGCCAGCCTTCTTCCCTCTCCCCTAATTTCCATCCGTTTCCTCCTTTCACTCATCCATCCATCCATTTATTCATCCATTCATCCTTTTTATCATTCAACAAACATTCACTAAGTATCTGCTATATATTAATGTCTCTCACTAATACTCCCTGCTCCCAAGATGCTCACTGTCTTCTTTTTTTTTAAATTTTGGAATAATTTTAGATTTATAGAAGATAATTGCAAAGATAGTACAGAGAGTTCCCATATACCTTCACCCCATTTCAATTTTCTCTCATGTTATCACCGTGTATTATTACGGTATATTTGCCAGAGCTAGGAAGCCAACGTTAGCACATTATTATTAACACTAAACTTTATTTGGATTTTCCCAGTAACATCCTCTTTCTGCTCCAGGATCCAGTCCAGGGTGCATTTTCTTGTCAGGTCTTAGTCTCCTCTGGTCTGTAGTAGTTCCTCAGACTTTCTTTAGTTTTGGTGATCTTGGCTGTGGGCAAGATCAGCTGGTCAGTTATTTTTTTACAATGTCTCTCCCTTTAGGTTTGTCTGATATGTTTTTGTGGTCAGGCTGGGGTTATGGGTTTTTGAAAAGACTCCCACTGAGCGAAGCATCCTTTTGCCACATCATGTCCAGGGGTACCTGATATTCACTGCCATTCTGATTATGTTAAAACAATCACTTGGTTTTCCAGGTTTCTCTACTATAAATTGACATTTTTTTCTTGATGAGTGAGTCACTAAGTCCAGCTATCCTCAAGGAGGGGAAGGATTACCTTTTCTCCAGAACAGCAGTATCTATGTGTTTTGTTGGAAATCTTTAAGGAATAAATTGTCCCAATGTGAGGTCAAAGTGACCTCATTTTGTAAAAATATTAACAAACAGTTTGAAGTCAAAAAATATTTGACAATCAGTTTTATCTTCCCATCCCCTTTCGTAACTGAGCTAAGTACTTGAGCAAATACACCCTGCAGAAACAGGAAGATTAGCTCAAAGCTGAAAAAACTTGTGACCTTCACCTTCATTTATTCCATTATTTATATCAGTGTGGGCTCATTGCTATTCATTCTATGTTTTGGGTTATAATCAAGCACTACCTTACTTTTTTGCTCCAGTTGTTTGCACCTTGGCCACTAAGAGTCTTTCACGTGGCTCCCTGGTATGGATAGTGTGGCCCCATCTGAGTACCTTCTTATTTTCTGGTACTACAAGATGCTCCAGTCTCATTTTGCATTTTCCCTGCCTGAGGCTTCGGATTAGCAGTGTGTCCTAGGAGCTCTTACTCCTTTTCTTGGAAATTGGTGTTTAGAAATCAAGATGTGGGTGCAGGGCATACATTGTCTTTGAGAGGAAGGAGGTAGAAAAGGTGAAAAAAAGTTATGTGTAATCTACAAAGAGCCATGGAAGCAAGGAGTACAGAGTGGCTAATTTTTCTATTATAATTTGGGATTAATTGAGGGTACAAAGAGTTAGGTTACACTGGTTGCGTTTGTTAGGTAAAGTCCCTCTTAGAATTGTGTCTTAGCCCCAAGAGGTGTGCCATACTCCATGACCCTCTATCCTTCTCCCCAGAGTCTCCCCTTCTGCCAAAGGAAGTCTGCACGGAAGAAATGGTATTTTAAGTTGAATAGTTTCTAGAGGGAGGTCAGGATTAGAGGGTAGGGATGGAAAAAGGAGTAGGAGAAAGTACATATTAGCACAGTCAAGGGCAACTGTCTTTTTAATTTGATCTGACTGTAGACTTAAAATGGTAATGGCCCTTGTTTAATTTTCTCATTAATATAGTCATTTCCACAAATACATTTATTTCATTGTATTTCTTTAAAGGAAGATTTTCTCTACGTAAGCCCTGACTGCTGACTGTCTTCCCTGCATCCCTGTCTTCCTTCTGGTCTTTTCTTCCTCCTAAATGTATCTAATTCTTACTCTCTGCCAGGCCTAATGCCAAGCACAGAGGGTTCAGGAAAGAATTTGACAGCTCCTTTTATCAAGAAGTTTTCTGGTCCAGTGTGAGATCCTTCTGCCGTCTTCTGTTCCTTCTAGCCCTTTACCAAGTGTGTAATTATTTACAGAAAGCATACAAAGGGAAGAGGAAGTACCAGCAATGTCTGTATTGTGAATCTGACATGATACTTGACTCACTCCAAAGTCTCTTCTGTTCACAGATAACAATCGGTGTATATGATCCCTGTAACTTAGCCCAGTACCCTGGATGGCCTTTGAGGAATGTTTTGGTCCTAGCAGCCCACAGATGGTATTTATAAGAGTGTGTCTGTCTGTCTTTGTCTGTATGTTTTCAACAAGGTGTCTGCCTCTGTCTGTATCTCTGTTTTCCCAAATGTATTTTTACATTTATAGCATGAAAACAAGATAACAAATTAATACATCAGTCAGAACCCAATTTTCATACTAGTGAGCCTTTGGCCAGGTCTGTTAGGAAGCTGCAGATCGTACTGATTGTACTGTGCTAAAGAGATTTTAGACGAGGGTAGGGTGAGGTCCTGTCGCTGAAATTCTGAAGCCCTCCTTTTCAGCTATCTGGTTTGCCTTCAGAGAGAATTTTCCTCTTATTACTGTCATCATTTTTTCTAACCCTAAAATACGAATAATTAAAACAGTGGGTATCTGAAAAGTCAATATATATTTTAAAAGATACTCAACATCATTAGTCATCGAAGAAATAAAATAAAAACCACAATGAGATGCTAATACATATCTACCAAAAGGACTTAACAGAAATGACCATACCAAGTATTGTGAAAGCTGTGGAGCAATTGGAACTCTGCTGAAAACTGCTTGGCAACCTACCAAAGTCGAAAATATCTATGGCTCAGCGATGTTACTGTTGAGTATATTATACACAGAAATGCATATGTAAATACAAGCAAAACACATGTATAAGAATGTTTATGGCAACATTATTCTTAATCAAAACCTGGGAATAACCCACATGTCCTTAAATAATGAAATAGAGAATAAATTGTAGAAAACCCCTTACAGTGGAAGGCCGTGTTGCCACGAATGTTAGTGAACTACTGATGCACGTATCAACATGGGTAAACGTAAAAACAATATTGAGTGAAATGAGCTAGACTCCAGAGAATACACATTCTGTGATGTCATTTGTATAAAATTCAGAACAGGCAAAGTGAATGCATAGACGTAGAAGTTAGAGTAGTTATTACTTTGGAAGAGGGTGGTTTATGGCTGAGAGAAGTCATGAGGCAGGCTCCTTTATATGTGGGATTTGTGTTTTCTTTCTCTGCTTTACTTACATAAAAATGTTTATTTAAAAATTATGAAGGTAGATAAATTATAGATTTTTCCCTAGAGAGATACCTATGATTAGCCAGGTGGTAAGTCTGTAGAGTGCAAATAGGGTTCATAACTACTGATCTAACTGAGGTGCTATTTCACATGGAGAGAAAGGGAACCAGAAGAACCCTTGTCTTAAAGGTTCTTTTTTAATGTCTTGTGAGCATTTTTTCCCTGTATTTAAAAGATTCATTTGTCTGAATTATTTATATTCAATGTGATTGTTATATCCAATTCACCTGGAGTGAAATCACAGCCAATTCATTGTCCAGCCTCCCTCTAAATACTTGGAAGGAGGAAGCATACGTGAATATGTTCAGAATCTCTCAAAAGTGAAGGCCATCCCCCAGGGGTGTCAGAGAGGCATAATTACAGTGAATTGAAATCTCTCCAACTGCTTTGCTGAAGCTCTTACGTGAGCTCTTTTTTTTTTTTTTCCTTCCCTTAAAAAAATAAATAAATAAATAAAAATCCCGGGTATGACAACAGGAGTAGCAGTTTCCAGTCTGTCGAAGTCCTCTGCTTCCGTGACCGCACCATGCAGGGGGCGAGAGACATTGCCCACAGCATCGTCTTCGAAGTGAAGCTTCCAGAAATGGCGTTTAGCCCAGGTAATTTGCCGGTCTTTGAGAATGCATATAATTATCATTTATCAAAAATGAATCAGGTTTCCTTTCATTATTTCACAATGGCAGCAGAAGGGAGAGAGAAGTACGACTCCTTCTTCTGTGCCAGTGCGAACACCAACTTTGAACAGAGGGCACACTCTGCTATTCAGACTGGAACAAAGGCAAAGATTGTCACTAGGAAATTTTCTCCGGCCAGGTTTTTTAGTTTTGATGATTTCCTCCCCCGCCCAGTTTTTACTTTTATTTTTGTTTAATACAAAATCTCTATTCCTGTCCATGTGTGGCGGATGAAGTATTAAGGCACTTACATATTTATTTATTATTTATTGTATACTATTGTATACTTACAGTTGTGTGGGATTCTATTCTCCATATAATAAAGTGGTCAAGAAAAGTGCCTTTTCTCCTTCCACATTTAATATTTTCATTTGATCCTATGTGAAAGACATCAGCTATTATTTCTGTTTTGTAAATTGAGAAACTTAGTCCGATAGACATTTTATCCATAGAGATCTATATGCGTGTGTGTATGTGTATATATTTCTGCGTATGTACACATATGTATATTTATGTATGTCACAGAGATAGAATACATACTCAAGTTTGAGTGAAATAAGGATACTAATGGCCAACTTGAGGAATGTTCCTTATGAGGAACTTGTATCCTGTGTCAAAGACAGAGCACGATGTCTGGCATACCACACGTGCTTAAGAAATAGTATTTTATGCTAATTTCCCATCTCATGTGAAGCCCGGTACTCTTATACCTCCTGCCGAGACAATCCCTCATATCCATGTGACTTGCATGCTCTCTGCACAACTCTCACCTATGTTTAGTCTGTTCCTCGAAACATCCCCATGGTTCCAAGGCATAGTTCTTTCTTTAATCCATAGGGAAGGGAGGAGTGAGGTTGTCAAAATCTCTTCTGAGTTATCTTTCAGAATTCAGGATTGACTCAGGCGATGTTTCATCAGCAATTCTATGCTCTGGCACTGTGTTTTAAATAGACTTCTGGGAGAGATTGACAGGGTACTCTGCTTGATCAGTCAAAGGAGGAGCTGTTTTTAGTTCTGAGCATTAAGAAATCCATTGCCTTTCTGCTGTCTTTAGATATTTGTATTGGATTTAGCACCCTCTTCTGGCACATTCTAAAATAGCATCTGTATGTTGTCAGCTTACATGCCATACCTTTGTTTTATTAAACCATACTTAAAGGTATTCTAGGGGAGTACAGTGGGAGTTAATTAAAAAGTGATGTGAGTTTGGTTTTGCCAGGCACCTTCCAGTGGTGCTCACTTAATCCTGCTGACCACCCTGCGGGGAGGTACTTGTCATTTTTATGATAAAGTCACTGAGTTATTCTCACTTGGTGCTCTCTGTAGTAAGGCTAAATGCTTGGCACTGCTGATATTCAAATTTTGGAACCACCATACATTTACACTGAAAACATTTTTCTATAGTGAATGAAGATTTTTTAGTTGAGGAAAGGCAAATGAACTTGTTTTTCATATAAATTAATATTTTCCCTCTTAACCGTAAATAAACTTTATGAAGAGTTATTTTATATCATAATGTGGGCTGAAGGTATTAGTATGGTGGTACTTTTGAGTATTTCTAAGATACCCCATAAGCACAATGGCATATGAAGTATTATTTTAAATATCCTCCTTCGGCTCCCTCTGGGTGCAGCCACACCCACTCTCCATCGCTGGTACACTCTATCCTGGCACCTGGCAAACAGAGGAAGCAGCTACTGCTGGGGCTGGGAGGAGATCCCCCCAGTCATCTTCCCTCTGATCCTTCATGTGCTTCTCCCAGTTGGTGAGCTGTGGGAGAATAGCCCCTGATGCTCCCCTAAAAAAATCCTCTCATTAATTGTGGTATATTATACGGGTATAGCTTATATGGGGGCAAGGATGGTAAATTAAGTGTTATTGTCAATATTTTTTCATTATTAGTTTTGTTCTTTTTTTAAAGAGATGGGGGTCTTGTTGTGTTCACTAGTCTGGCCTTAAGCTCCTGGGCGCAAGTGATCCTCCTGCCTCAGCCTTCTGAGTACCTGGACTAGAGGCATCAGCCAGTGGAGTTTGAGTGTGGAGATCTTTTAATTTTAAATGATACTTTGTTTCTGTCTTATAACCGTAACAGGAGAAAACCTAGGCTGGAGTTATTGATTATGGAGTTTCAGGCTGCCGTGAGCAATGATGATCCCACTGCTCTCTAACGGGGGCAAAAGAGTGAGACCCTGTCTCCAAAAAATAAAAGGGGGGGTAGGAGTATAGCCAAAAAACCAGTGTACAATTAGAAACAAAAACAAAATTCCTCCTCCTAAAAACACATCTTTAAGTCAAGGAGTTTCTGTCCCTTCAGAGACTGTTACTTAAGGCAAACATTGGAGGTGATGCTGGAAGTGTAAGTTAGGGCTGGGTGAGTTCTCTGATTAGGAATCATGGCTTTATTGTGAACAGTGAGATTCAGTGAGAAAGGGAGAATGATAGAGGTCCTGAGATACAGGGCTCGACGACAGTGGATGGCCCTTACTAGTGACATCTATAAGGGCAGCAAGCCTTTCATTAATGTGAGGAGGCAGCAGGAGTGGCACAGAGCAATTGAGATCTTTAAGAGATTTTGCAGTAATAGTCTAGAGCAGCATTTCCCTGAATGTGTCCCGTGAGGTTTTAATTGGTGTTACAGAGTGATGGAGGCAGATAAGGAGAGCCTTGTGAGTTTGGGAAATGTAAACCCAAATCAAATAAAGGGGTTTCTTTCTGCGGGCTGTGAAGAGCTTGTATCTCTCTCACGTGCGATGTGACTCTTCAGATTTGGGTGGTAGTGGGGACTGGATATAAAATATAGTTATCAATATAGAAGCATTTCCAAGTCTGGTCAGCCACAGGATCCTTGTCCGTTGAGAGCACTTCAGGAACTGTTGGCATTAGAGTTACAGAGGCTTCCATAGCAGGAATTGAAAGAGGGCGGTGGAGAATGGATGAGTCAGGGAAGGGGTAATTCAGAATAGATAAAGATTAAAGGAGGTTAAAGGAGAGGGCAACTTAACAGAGGGCCGTGGGCACCTGGGACTGCAGTCTGTGCACAGGAGTGGAGAGGCTGAGCCAGAGGGACATGGTAAGGATGGCAACAGGAGGGAGGCACTGACCTAGAGGGTCAGCTCCCCGTAGGAATGTCAGTGCTGCAGTTACGTTGGCTGGTCTTGCTTCGATAGAGAGCCCTCCACCGGGTGATACCTACTCCAGACGTGTCCTTTTGAGGGGCACCTTCCGGTAACATTGGAACTGAGGCACCTTGGGCCAGAATTAAGGGCTATTTCAGAAGCTCCTATACAGGACTGTACTCCAGTGTGATGGGCTGTAAACAAGATTCCCAGTAGCTGAGGAAGATGAGGAGGCAGCTGTACATGTAGATGGACATGCAGGCACTGGGTCCGCCTTGGGAAAGAAGCGAACTAAAAGCTTAACACTGGTGGGCTGTCGTGAACGTTGGCCGTTTTTTAAGCAAGCTTACTGCTTGACTTGTTTGTTTTTATTCTCCCTTCTTTCATTAAACTTAGCATTTTATTTGCCTTAAGATTGTCCTAAAGCAGTTGGATGGGAAAAGAATCAGAAAGGAGGCATGGGACCGAGGATGGTGAACCTCAGTGACTGTATGGACCCTAAAAGGTATGTTGGGGGAGCCGCTTTCTCCAGGGGGACTATTCATACACCAGGTTCTGTCAGGCCAACACTGTGTGCCATGATTCAGTTCAGGGCTGCCATTCGTATCGACAGTAAGTGTCCTTGCTATGTGACGCTGAGGTTTGGATGTAGGCATTGGTATTAACGATGGATACCCTGAAGGGCACACAGTTCATCTGTTCTTCCAGTAGTGTCCGACCTTTTTTCTTTTCTGCCACACATGGGAAGGATAAGAGTCGTCTTGGGCCATGTAGTAAATACACAAATACTAATGAAAGTTGATGAGCCAGAGAAAAGGCCCGTGCACTCTTCTTGTGATATCTAACACCACAGATAAGCAGAACAGTCCTCAGATAATCTGCATGCAGCCCGGGGGCCCCAGTTTGTATACCTCTGTTAGATACTTGCTCTTGCTTCAAGTTCAGACTTTCAGACTGGTATGCCCGTAGCACCTTTTGGTTCTTTCTTCATTGCCCTGTAGCTTTGTCCTTTTGGCCCACATTGAAGGACGTTGCAAGAAGTATTTCAGGGAAACCAGTGCTGCATTTGAGGGTGACATGGGGGAAATTTCTGTTTTCACTACTAGGAAAAACTTTCCTTTTAATCATCAGCTGGTGTGTTTTTATTCGTGGACACATTGACTGTTAGAATTGGCCTTGCTTTTCTTTTGACCTTGGCCACTAGGAGCTCAGTATCAAGTTTGTGGCCCACCACTAGCAGCAGCAGACGACTGCAGTGGTCTGAGTTCTGTGTGGGAACCTTTCTCCTCCTTGCTCACCTGCTAAGCTTTATCCCTTTGGTCACAATTGCCTTATTGTGTATTTCATTTTCTCCCATAGCTACTTCATACCTGTATCTTTGGGGGGATAAATGAGTCAATGACTGAATTAATAAATCTCTCATTTTCTAGGTTAGCTGAGTCATCAGTGGATCTAAATCTCAAATTGATGTGTTGGAGGTTGGTCCCTACTTTAGACTTGGACAAGGTCGTGTCCACCAGATGTCTGCTGCTTGGAGCCGGCACCTTGGGTTGTAACGTAGCCAGGACGTTAATGGTAAGTTTGTGGGGGCCAAGTGGCCCCTCTGAAGCTATGGCTTCCCTTCTTGTTTCATTTACACAACTGCCTTCCATCTCCCAGATTACCCCTGGCCCCCCCACTCTTCCTCTCTTTCTTTTTTCTTTTCTCAGTGTCTTTTTCATTATAAAAGAAACATATGCCTTTATTGGAAGAGAGAAACAGAAAATCTTCTAAAGCATCCTAAGTCCTACTTCCTAGAATTTTTTTAACCAGACTTTGTAGATCAGTATGCCGTCTGGATCTTTCCAGAGATGATGTTGGCATATTTAAAGCAAGTTCGGACTCTTTTCCTTTTTTTTTTCCTATTAGAGACTCTATTAGAAAACATCCTTGTACTTGTATGTTTACGTAACCATGGGATTATCTCTCTAGGAAAACAACCCTAGGTGTAGCACTGCTATGTTAGAGAGATAATTATTTATTAAACAAACACAAGAAAGAGATAAGTAGAAAAGTGATAGGAAGATGTGTGTCTTCTTCCTCCTGTATGATTTTTATACTTTTACAAATTTTCTATCATGGGTCTACGCTGACTTTATAATTTTTGAAAACGTTAAGGAAATCTAAGTACCTAATAATTCTAGCGGTTAGAAAGAGACAATAAAATAAATTACACAAAAGGAAGGCGTTAATAAAGAAAAAAGTAGGGGTTAATGAGTCTGAGAGCAAGACAAAATAAATAATTATAGGACGGATAAATAAATTATTTAGTAGTTTTTAGTGCTCCAAAAGGCTGACAAAATGACAGGCCTCCTTGGCAAGGCTGAATAAGAGAAAAAAGGAAAAAACACAAACATACATTTAGGAATATGGAAAGATTTCTCAAAAGAGAAAATTTAAAAGAATATCAATGTCAATATTTTACGCCAATTAAGTTTTAAAGTTAGATGAAATGCATTGCATACTTTGAAATGCGTGCTTTGCTATGAAGCAAACTTTTTTTTTTTTGGACAGAGTCTCAAGCTATCACCCTGGGTAGAGTGCTGTGGCATCATCATAGCTCACAGCAGCCTCCAACTCTTGGGCTCAAGTGATCCTCTTGCCTCAGTTTTTTCTATTTTTAGTAGAGATAAGGTCTCGCTTTTTTGCTCAGGCTGGTTTCAGACTTGTGAGCTCATGCAATCCACCCACCTTGGTCTTCCAGAGTGCTAGGATTACAGGAATGAGCCACCGCACTCGGCCTAGGGCGAACTTTTTTGGAGACAGGGTCTTGCTGTGTTCTCCAGGCTGGGCGTGAGCCGCTGTCTTCCCACTTCAGTCCTACAGGTGCACACTGCTGCATCTGGCTTCCTCATATGATCAAATACAATTCACTGAAACATTTCCCTAATGGTTGGCAGTAACATTTCCAGTTTTTTACTATTATAAATTGTGTTACAAAGAACATCTTTGTGATTGCATCTCTGTCAGTATGTCAGATTATTTCATAGGATAAATTGCTGGAAGTAGGTCATAGGATATAAATATTTTTAAGATTCTAGAAGCGTATTGCCAAATTGCTTTCCAGACAAATGACATTAGTTTAACACTGTTAACCAATAAGATCGTTTTTTCACTACCACATTGTCATTCACATTCAACATTATAATTTTCTCTAATCTTTGTATTAGCCATAAAAACTGTGTAGCATTCTAGGAAGCTAAAAGTTAAGTGCAAATACACCTGCACGTAACTAACCTGTGGTGTGTTTGTGATGCGTCTGGCTTTCTTACCACTGGGCAGCACCTTTCCAGACTGCTCCCTTCGCTATCCACTCAGCAGTTCTTTGAAGAATGTAAAAGTATTTCAAAAGTAAATATCCCCAAAGCAAGCACAAGTGACTCGGACTTCCTATGCCTTTATTTTTTCCATGGTAGGTTGCTTAGCTTGTGCGAGTAATGTAATAAAACTGGGTGGGCAGACCAAAAGGTTACTAGTCTGTCTACAAACAGCCAGTCTAAACTGTGCTTATGAAAGGTGGATCCTGATCTGTCATTCTCAACCCTGAAAATGGATCTTGGATCCTTGTGGACTGTCCCTCTAAAGCCAGCATTATAATTGAATCCTACAGTTCCTAATGGAAGGATATTGAAATAAGAATTCAGTGTCAGCTCTGCAGCCAGTCATGGCAGGACTTCTCTCAGGTTGCTCTGCTTACGAACTGTCAACTGAAGTACACTCTACCCCACCCCACCCCACCCCCCAAAAGTAGGCATCTTCATTTGGTTGCAACTCTGGAGACCTCGTTCATGCCTCCTCATCAATCACATGACCATAGGCAAGCCACTTACCTTTTTTGGGCTTCAGTTTCCATATCAGTAAAAAAAGTGGTTAGACAAAGGATTTAGAGATCCCATCCAACTTTAAAATTGTCTGATTGTATAAAGCTTTATAGGTCGTGTAATTGAAGGTTATGAAATCACACAAACTATTTCTAAGAATGTAGAATTGTTCCCTAAATTCTGGGTTATTAATATGGCTCTGCCTCTTAGAGAAATAGTACAGAATATTCTATAATATTGTACAGTGGGAAATAACTTCTAAGTCAATCTGAGGACTTAATTCAGGCTTTAAATGAGCTTCAAAAGTAGTTATTATTTATACTTAATAACTACTTATTAACTTCCCTTATTCATTAAGGGAAATCAAAGATACTTAGGGACTACTGCTAATCCTTTTAAAACAGCAACGTAGACAGTTTTGATGGGATTGACCTCCAAGTCTTTCTCTGCTGCTTCTGTCAAAAATAATGAATTGTTAGTCTGACCCACTCTTATATTTTAATAAATCTCATTACTACAGGAAACCAGACAGTGAGTGTATAATTATTTTTGGTTCTTAAAGGAAGTCAATATCCTACTTATCAAAAACTGAATTTCTACAATTTTGTATCTGAAGTTTCTTGTATTTTGAGTTTCCCAGGCTGCCCCAAAGCAACACCTCTTTCATGATTTCACCAGATATGCCCCATGAAATATTCATCAAAAACACACCATGATCTGTTCCCACACAGGGTTGGGGCGTCAGACACATCACATTTGTGGACAATGCCAAGATCTCCTACTCCAATCCTGTGAGGCAGCCTCTGTATGAGTTTGAAGATTGCTTAGGAGGTGGTAAGCCCAAGGCTCTGGCTGCAGCAGACCGGCTCCAGAAAATATTCCCGGGAGTGGTATGTTGATGCTTTAGGGGAACGTCAGAGAACTTTCTCCTATATTTTTAAATGTATAAGTCTTAGGAACGAGGCACTGTGGTATTGGTGCAGGGTCAAACATCTACCACAGGGGTACCCAAACTTTTTAAAGAGGGGGCCAGTTCATTGTCCCTCAGACCATTAGAGGGCCTGACTGCAGGCCCTGGGATGAGTCGGCTGCTAAGCAGGACATGTAGGGGCAGCAAAAACACCCAGCGGGCTGGATAAATGTCCTAGGCCGGCCACATGTGGTCCGTGGGCCGTGGTTTGAGGACGCCTGATCTATCACTTTCTACCAGGCATTCTTCATGTGGTCGAGCCTCTGTTTCCTCAACTCAAAGGTGGGGATAAAAAAACATAGCAAAATTCTCATATGTTCTTGCAAAAATGAAATGAAGAATGTGTGAAGAAATGTTTTGTAAGTTGCAAAGAATTGTATGAGTTTAAGTTGAGAAATTTTGGGGTAGGTATGTGGGTAAATACATTTTTACATTCTGCCTGATTCCAAAAGAATTTATAGTGGTGCATCTCACAGATAATACTTTTTCTCCATTTCTGGAGCACTTCGTAGTTACTTAATGTAGGTTTATGAAGTTAAATTGAATGCAAGTCTTTGCAGAAGAAAGATTGTGCTGAAAGTTTAGCTTTTTGTTCCAGCTACTTATTTTTGAGTTGTATCATTTGCTGTAGAAACACCAGATAACAAGAGAAAAGTCGTTCAGCTCATTTGATTCAACATCTTGAGAGTTTTTTCCCTAACGTCAACTGGCAGAGGAGATTCTGCATCTTGAATGCTTAATCAGTTTATCTGACAGGAGTCAGATAAGGTGTCTCCAAAGCATCTGCTTATACTTCAAATGCCAGAAGAGGCTCTCAGCCCTAGCCACAAAAAAAGCCCACGTTCTCAAAGTTTCTCTCTTTAGCCACTTGTTATTAAATTCCTTCATTTTATTTATTTATTTATTCACTCGTTCATTCATTCATTTATTTTTATTTATTTATTTATTTATTTATTTATTTATTTGCAGTTTCTGGCCAGGGCCCGGCTTGGACCCACCACCTCTAGTATATGGAGCCGGCGCCCTATTCCTTTGAGCCACAGGCACCACCCTCATTCATTTATTTTTGTGAGACAGAGTCTCACTCTGTTGCCCAGGCTAGAGTGCCATAGTGTTGGCCGAGCTCACAGCAAACTACTCAGTTCA
>CAUYQV010130973.1:0-10540 GCA_963574575.1 Galagoides demidoff
GCGTGGATCAGTGGACAGACCTGAGAGCCAGGCAAATGTGGGTCAGTGGACAGACCTGAGGGCCAGGCAGGCGTGGATCAGTGGAAAGACCTGAGGGCCAGGCAGATGTGGATCAGTGGACAGACCTGAGGGTCAGGCAGGCGTGGATCAGTGGACAGACCTGAGAGCCAGGCAAATGTGGGTCAGTGGACAGACCTGAGGGCCAGGCAGGCGTGGATCAGTGGAAAGACCTGAGGGCCAGGCAGACGTGGATCAGTGGACAGACCTGAGGGCCAGGCAGACGTGGATCAGTGCAACAAACCTGAGGGCCAGGCAGCTGTGGATCAGTGGACAGATCTGAGGACCAGGCAGATGTGGATCAGTGGACAGACATGAGGGCCAGGCAGCCATGGATCAGTGGACAGACCTGAAGGCCAGGCAGACGTGGATCAGTGGACAGATCTGAGGACCAGGCAGATGTGGATCAGTGGACAGACCTGAGGACCAGGCAGATGTGGATCAGTGGACAGACCTGAAGGCCAGGCAGCTGGGGATCAGTGGAAAGACCTGAGGGCCAGGCAGACGTGGATCAGTGGACGGACCTGGGGGCCAGGCAGATGTGGCTCAGTGGACGGACCTGGGGGCCAGGAAGACATGGATTGGTGGACAGACCTGCAGGCCAGGAAGTGAAACATGTGTCTGTGGTTAACTGATTGTCACTAGGGTGTTAAGATTACTCCATTGGGGAAAAGTAGTCTTTTTAACAAATGGTACTGGGACAACTGGATATCCACATGTGAGTATGTGATTTTGGAACATTCACTGCACCTCCTTAGGCCTCTGTGAGCATTTTGCAGCAGCATCCACAGATAATTTTTTTTGAGACAGAGTCTCACTCTGTCACCCTTGGTGGGGTATTGTGGTGTCATAGCTCACAGAAACCTCAAACTCTTGGGCTGGAGGCTCTGGGGCTGCACCAGCCTCCCAAGTAGCTGGGATTATAGGTGCCCACTACAACACCTGGCTAGTTTTTCTATTTTTGGTAGAGATGAGGTCTCACTCTTACTCAGGCTGGTTTCCAACTCCTGAGCTCAGTCCACCTGCTCAGCTTCCCACGGTCCTAGGATTACAGTTATGAGCCACTACAACCAGCCCACATTTAACTTCTTAGTCTGTGATGCTGGATCTCATGGGCACTGTTTCTAAGGGTTTCCTTGGGTCCATGTCAAAAGTCCCAGAGTCCAACTAGCCAGATGAACCCCACAGGACTGAAATGGTGGCATAGTGCTTTGTGACAACCAGATTGAGTGAGGCTGCCTTAGTAGAAACAGATAGTTGTAATATACCACAGGGGTGAGGGATTTTTTCCTCTGAAAGTTCAAAGACCAACTTACTCTGTTGCCCTGGGTAGAGTGCCATGGCATCATCATAGCTCACAGCAATATCAAACTCCTGGGCTTAAGCAATCCTTTTGCCTTAGCCTCCTGAGTAGCTGGGACTATAGGTGCCTGCCACACACCTGGCTAGTTTTTCTATTTTTAGTCAAGATGGACTCTCATTCTTGCTCAGGTTGGCCTCAAAATCCTAAGCTCAAGTCATCCACCTGCCTCAGCCTCCCAGAGTACTGGGATCACAGGTGTGAGCCACTGTTCCTGGCCCCGTGCGCTATATTTTTATTTATAGCTAATACATTTATCCTAAGTGCTTGAGATACCCATCATATCATAGTTTCACTGGCACCCTTCTCCCTATTCATCCCCTCCAAATTTCAGACTTGGTGAGCCCAGGTGCCTTCCAACCCACCTCACCAGTCCCCACCTTGGCTACTTCTCCCTCCTTGGGGATGGGGGGCCTACATGTGATTTTCACCACTCAGAGCCCTCAGCACGCCCAGCCTCAGCTGCAGTAGAAATTCATCCCTCAGGTGAGGTCAGAAGACTCCTCACACTCCACGGTGAAGATGCACCCCCAGCCCGGAGAAGTACCAGGTCCTCTGGAAATGCTTTGGCCTGAATTATTGTATCAGTTAGTTCCGCAGGAATAAGAGAAAGAGATACTTCAGGACATCTGAACCTGAGGGAAGTTGGAGGGCTGGGGGCAGAATGAGGAGGTTGGGAAGACCTGAGTTAAGGTAAATCACCCATCTTCCTCTCCCCAGGAATGTGGGAGCCCTGCATGGAGAGTCCCAGAGAAAGGAGCTAAGCAACGCCCTTTGTCCCCAGCTGTGCCTGTCACTCTTATCTTTACTTATAGAAGGATAAGGAGGGAGACCACACAAAGGACACGCTCTTGCCAAATGTCTCCAAGTCCCTCCATTTCCCTCGGTCCAGACCTCCGAGGACCCCAATCAAGACTCCCAGGCCACTCCAGAGAGCACATCACAGTCCAAAGCTTCCCAAGGACACCTGGCCTCCTAAAGCATCCCAGACTATGATCTTCAACCATTCAAAATTCTGTCTTCCGTTAGCGCTAACAATGAAGTTGTTAGGAGTAACAGGCCCTTTCCAGATGGCATCTCGCAGTGGTTAGGTGACATTTTGATTCACAGAAAGAACGGATTCTCTCCCCACATTGCTTTGGGGAGTCCCCAGCCTTGCCCCCACTGAGCACTCAGTCAAACCCAGCATAAGGGAGAGACTTAGCCTTTCAGAATCTACTTTTAAGGTTTCAGTGTTTGAAATTCAAGTCTCAAACATAGAGTCCAGGATGAAAGCATTTCAAGTCTCAAAAGTTGGGCCCTGAGAAAGAGTACGTCTGCATTGAGTCCATTTTTCTCCCTCTGGAAAGCAGGGCTGGAGGAAGGATAAAAAAGATGTTGGGGTAGGGGAAGGAGGATCAAGTTGAGGGACCCTGAGCACCCACCGGGTGCAGGACACTCTCCACATGTCACTCACAGCCTGGCAGGGAGAATGAGGTGGATATGGGGGAAAAGGCAGGGCAGGGTGCAGGAGCACTGGGACCTCACTCCCCTGGAGGGTCTCTGAGGGCCCACTTCCTCTCAACAGACTCAGGCCTGGCTCTGGGGTCACAACAGCTAACGGACGCACACATCGTCACAGAGTCCCCTCCCACCTAGAGCTTCCTAGGAAGCAGGAAAATGGTTTCCAGTTGTCAGGAGTCTCCACAAGTTTCCTGTGTCCACAGAGCAGCACAGGCTGCAGAGGGCTCCTTCCAGATCCTACAAATGGCCAGAAGCAGCTGGGAGGGTGCTGGACTGGAGGGGCCCTGTGGCCCAGAGTGAGGGTGACTACACACACATGGACATCTACCCTGACAATATACCCCAGAGGCGACAGAACAGCCACCTGGTCTAGGACTCCCATCCCCAACAGCCATGTACCAAAGAATCATTGAAAACATACCCACATCTGGGGGAAGAAAGGATGAAGTGTGTGCACGTGTGTATACATGTGCATGAGGCCAGACTCACCTGGAATTTCATTTCTGCTGTCAGGAGAAGGGAGCTTAAAAAATGAATTCTGTTGTATATGCAGAAACTACATTTATTGAAAATGTTGAGATTCATCTTCTACCACTTTCTTTTATTTATTCCTTAGAGCAAATTTTAAAGCACATGAAAAGCAGAGATATTGTTGAGAGTAAACTTTATTGCCAGTGCTTTAAAGTAGAAATAAATATACTCTTACTTGTAGTTGAAAAATTATAAAAAGTCATTAGGGAGTGAATATTTTACTGCTATGGAAACTGTAAATAAACGAAGACACATAAAACTGCCATATGTGTTTATTCCAATGGCAAAAACGTCAACAAGAATAAATAAATCACGATGATAATGACTGTAATGATTTTCTTCTGTTGTATCCATAAAACTCCATATAAGAAATTATCTCATCTTGCTTTCTCTCGCTTTCTTTCTCTCTCCTTTATTTTCTTTCTTTCATCCTTTTCTCTCCCCCCGCCCCCCACTTTCACTCTCTCTCTTCTACAAATGCAAGGAAATGACTGTAGTAACAAAGGAGCAACTATACAAGTGATCCCTGAAAGTATAGTCTTGAACTGTATATTTTAAACGGGTGAATTGTGGACTGTGTTAATTGTATCTGAATAAAAATGTTATTTTTTTTAAAAAAAGAAATTACCTCATCTATAGATTTAAGGCAATAAAAATTCATTCTCCTTGGTGTGAAGCCTGCACTGGTGAGGTTTGGAGAGGAAGTTGTGTGTTCACAGGCAGGAGGGCTATCATGGAGAGAAGGCAAACCTTTACTTAAGAAGAATGGGGAGAGATCAAAGCCACCCTCCCTTACATGTGGAGGGGATCCCTTTTGAGAAGCCTACAAGTCACTTGCAAATAATAAAAACACATTAATGGACACGAGTTGAATGGGGACTAAGGACCAGGGTACTTTACATGTCTTACATGTGCAATTCTTAGAGTGTCCCTGTGAGGAGCCCTGGGCCAGCTCTTCCTTTATCACCTGACCCCTACGTGGTCCCTAGCAGGAGGCATGAGGATGCATCAGGACCCCAGGCATTAGCGGTCCCTCAAAACTGTGCCTGCAAAGAACCTTAATGTTCTCTAAGACTTACATCCCATGGACCTCTCCTAGTTCATGGCCTGTGCCTTGGCTTCAGGGACTACTGTATGCTGCTCAGCCTGCCATAACAGAACCCCGAAGACTGGCTGGCTTAGACAACAGACATTTCTCCCTCACAGTCTGGAGGCTGGGAGTCGAGGCCAGGGCACCTGCATGGTTGGGCTGTCGTGAGCCCCTCTGCTGTGCTGCAGATGGCCACCTTCTTGCCTTATCCTCACATGGAGGGCAGAGAGAGAAAGAGCCATCCCTCTGGTGTCCCTACTCACAGGGCACTAATCCTATCAGAAGGGCTCCACCCTCAAGACCTCATTAGACCTAGTCACCTGCCAAAGGCTTCACCTCCAAATAAAATCACATTGTGGGTTAGAACTTCACACTGTAAATTCTGGGGGGACACAGACATTTAGTCCATGATAGCTGTAAAGAAAACAAAGATAGGGAAGGGTTTCTGTCACATGGCAACCACAGAACACACCCTTATTGTTTCTGGTGACAGCTGGGGCTAGCCCCTGGGCTATTTAAGACCCCAGAGTCCAGGATCTTATGTGGAGTATGAGGCTTTTTCCTGGGACAGTTGGGAGTGTCAGGAATGTTTTCCATGTTGGGACAGTTGGGAGTGTCAGGAATGTTTTTAATAGTCAGAGTGTTGAGAGCCTTGGGAATGTTGGGAAGAAGAGAATGTTGGGAGGGTCAGGCATGCAAACTCGAACCTTACAAGGGTTGAGGTGGCCCGAGAGTGGCCACACCTTTGCCACCAGGAAACACCTCCAGAGCTAGTGTGGTGCCACTTGCAGGATTTTATTTTGTTCCTGACCCCTGTGTGATGGAGACCCCAGGTAGGAGTGGGCATATCCTGGGTGCCCCTGACAAGCTCACACATCCTGCCCTGGGAGCTGCAGCCCTTCTCTCTGTACACATCCTCCCCTCTTCCTGGCCAATTTTTGCTCACTCTGCAGCATCAGTTCAACTGTCACTTCCTTGTGACACCTTTCACCATCCCTGAGGCAGTGAGAGCATTGGTAGGTCTAGAAACTTACTTTTGCTCTTCCTCTTTAATATTTTATTGTAACTCCTTTCTGAGTGCACTCTGAGCTCCCTGAGCACTGGGATTGCTTCTGTGATTCACCCCACGGTGCTGATGCTTCCCTGGCTGCACTGAGAGCTGCTCGCTGCACACACCTGAGGTGATGGCTCAAGCCCCTGTGCTCTGATGTTGGGATATGTGGACCCACATGCAGGGCAGCTGGAAGTGGCAGGATGTGAGTGCTCTGAAGCAGTGCTCAACCAGAGAAGGCAGGGGAGTCTGGGGTGAGCACCTTGAGTGGGAAGACTCTAAGTATGCTCACAGCCTTACGTCAAATTGTCCTCAGCCAAACCCCAACTCAGACATGTCTCCAGAGCTTGAAGCCTGACTTTAGTCAGGTTCTTAACAAACATTTGATGAATAAAATCATTCCTGAAGTTGATCACAGATTTATTCATCTATGTAATGAACATTTATAGAGGATGTGGACTTAAAGCAACATGATATATTTGAATCTTTGTTTTAAAGAATCTATTCCCTAATGTAGCAGATAACACACACAAATATGTATTATTACTATAGTTATCTATTTTGGTGTAACTAATTATTCCAACATTTAGTGGCTTACAACAGCAAATATTTATTAACTCACCTGGGCAGGGTTCAGTGTGGCTTGGCTAGGTGTGTCCAGCTCAGGGACTTCCCTGGCCCTGCATCATCTGAGGGCTGGACTGGGGCTGGCAGGTCCTCATCCAGGGCAGCTGCTTGCACAGCTGGCAAGTTGGTGCTGGCTGTTGGAAGGAAGCTTCATTCCCCCGAAGGCCTCGCCATAGTCTGCACATGCTTGCCGACAAGGATTCTAACAAACCTGGAGAGAAAGATGTGCTCTTAGCTCTCAGCTTTGCTCTGTCACCCTCTTGGTACCTTGAGTTTAGCAAGCACCATAAGGAGCATTTCACAGATGTCCCTGGCTTATCACTAACTGGGGGCTAAAATTCCAATAACAAGAATGTTGGAGGTGGGGTCCCCACCCAGCTCCTTATTCCTGGGGAAGGTGGGACTTTTCAGAGAGCCAGGGACTAGCCCCACTGGTGCCGCCTTCTCTCTGTACCAGCTCTGCACCTGAATGTGGCTGAAACAGCTGGAAATGAGCACTGGCTGGGCCACCTGCCAGCTATGTGACTTTGGAGAGGTTATTTAGCCTCTGTTCCTTAGTTCCCTCATGTGCGGCCTAGGGGTGGTAATAGTGCCAGTCAGCTGGCACTGACTGGAGATGGACTGGGCTAGCACATGTGGCACACTGGGTGCAGGCACATGGAGCACACTCCCTACAGGTGACCTTGCCTATTTCCCCATAGGTGGGATTCTACCTCAGCTGCAAAAGGCCCTTCAGACCAACACCGCTTGGATATCAAGAATCTAATCACCAAATGTTGATGAAATATAAACATAATAATCTAAGTTATGTCATTTCTTGGTAAGACTTTCTAACAGGGAGGAAAAATTCATTTGCATAAATCAAGACAGAAAAATTTAAGGGGATGTGTGAGCATCATGAAGCCCATATGGTGCTGTTTGGACTGTAGGTGACTTGCTGCATAGCTGGTGGAGACACACCTGCAGGCAGGGCTGGAAATCCACTTTGCCCATCTTCAAATGAAGTGATAGAGGGAAGATCTGCACTTCTCTGAGGATGGGGATGTCCCGGGATGTCGGGGACATATCCTAGTGCTCTGCCAGGCCGTCCCATCTCACGTCACCTTAGGTGGAGAGCAATGGACCATCACTCAGCTCACTGACTTCTTCCTTATGTCTGAGGTACTTGATAAGATATTTGATTTGACGTTGAAGAGCAGACAAAGGTGGGGACAGTGTGCGGTACAGTGACTGTGCTTTCCGGGAGAGGAAGTAGGACACACACAGGCAGCCTGTGGCAGGCTGTCTCAGGAGGCAGAGGTGGTGAATGGGGGGAGAACACTCTCCTGGGTCAGAAGCTGGGTGCCCAGATGGGGCACTTGCTCAGTGTTTTAGCAGGGTGAATGGTGCTTTGGGCACAGGGACAGCAGAGGCAGTGGTGGAGAGAGGAGTGAGCTGCAGCTGTTTGGTCCCCTTCTCAGGGGACCCTGGAGTAACTGCTTTCCTACTCAAAGAGCCTCCTAAATGAGATGTCCTGTCTCCTTTCATTGGGGACTGGGGATGTGGAGGAGGGCTGATCTGAGCCCAGGGGACAGAGATAGGAATTCCAGATATCTAGAAGGCTGGGGGAATGACTGCAGAGGAGAGGAGGGCAAGGATCTGGTATCCACGTGGAGAAGCCGAGAGCAGACCTGTCACCTGGCTTTCTGGAGTGGGTGGCAAGCACAGAAGCTGATGAAATTCTGGCAGAGCTGAGGGCTGCTGGGTGCAGCCAGAGAGTCAGATGGGGGAGGAGGGAGAATGAGACCACAGGGCCCAACTGGGGTTTCAGGGTGACTCTGGTGGCACCTGTAGGGATGTTGGTGCCATTGCCCCACCATCACCATACCAGGAAGACACCACGTGGGAGACCAGGACTGTGGCCAGGAGTGATGGAGGGGCAGAGGCAGGAGTAGCGCTCAAGGAGTGGCTGCAGGGTGCTCGCTCCCTCCTAAGCTGCCCCCTTCACCCCTCAGCGTTTAGCCCCATCAGCTCCATCCTCCAGTGGCTGCTGTTGCCTCAGGTGCTGGGGGCCACAGCATGCATGGTCTTTCCCTCTTTCTGTTGTCTCCTTCCTGTGGGAAGACTCATCTTGGCCTCCAGCCAAGGCAGGGACCCAGATGTCCTCGGCTTCTCCCAAAACTACCACTCACGCCCACCCTGGGGCTGTTTTCTCTGAGCTGGGCTTTGTGCCCTTGGCAAGAGGCTCTATGGGCTAAGATGACCAAACACTAGATTCTGACGACATTTCAATTTGTAAATTGCTCTGACAGCTCTGACAGGTCCCCCCACACCCTCCCTTCTCCATGCAGATCACTCCCTGGCGGCTGAGAGATGGGGTGGGGTCAGACCTGCTTGTGCCCCACCGTCCAGCTCAGGAGGCTCCAGTTGACTCTTTTCCTGTGAATTCAAAACCCTGGCTGTTCCCCATGCACTGGGACTCCTACCACCAGGTGGGCAGCCAGTGGGGTGTGAGCAGGAGGCCTTGGGGAGCTCCCCAGTATTAGAAGCTGGACAGAACAGTGTGGGCTTGTGGCAGCAGAGAGGCGCACCCACTTTCTTTTTCTTTACCCTTTACTTCCCCTGTCTTAAGATGTCCATTTCCTTTCGAGTTTTCTTTTGTTAGAACTCACTTTGGCACATTTTACTCAGCTAGTGTGTATAACTTATACATTTTTTCTCTTAATTTGTTTATTAAATCATAACTATACATTAATGCATTTATGGGGTACAATGCACTGATTTTATATACAATTTGGAATGCTTATATCAAATTGGTGACCATAACCTTCACCTCAATTATTGTTAAGACATTTATACTCTACTCTTAATAGATTTGACACGTACCCTTGCAATATGCACCATAGTTGAGGTCCCACTGATTGCCCTCTGTCTACCTGGCCTCCATCCTCCCCTCCCCTCACCCTCCTCTTCCCTTCTTCATCCTGGGCCCTAGTTGTGTTTTATCTTTTGTATTAAAATGTGGGTGATTATATATTGGTTTCATAATAGTACTGAGTACATTGGATATTTTTTCTTCTATTCTTGAGATACTTTACTAAGAAGAATATGATCAAGCTCCATCCATGTAAACATAAAAGAGGCAAAGTCTCCATCTTTCTTTAAGGCTGCATAATATTCCATGGTGTACATATACCACAATTTATTAATCCCTTCATGGGTCAATTTATTAATCCATTCATGGGTCCAGCTCCATCCATGTAAACATAAAAGAGGTAAAGTCTCCATTTTTTTAAGGCTGCACAGTATTCCATGGTATATATATATATACCACAATTTATTAATCCCTTCATGGGTCATGGGCCAATCCATTCAGCACTTGGGCTGCTTCCATGACTTGGCAATTATAAATTGGGCTGCAATAAACATTTGGTACAAATACCTTTGTTGTAAAATGACTTTTGGTGTTCTGGATATATACCTAGTAGAGGAATTGCAGGATGAATGGCAGGCCTACCTTTAGTTCCCTAAGTTTTCTCTAAACTTCTTTCCAAAAGTAATGTATTAGCTTGCATTCCCACCAGCAGTGCAGAAGTATTCCCTTTTCTCCATATCCATGCCAACATCTGTAGTTTGGGGATTTTGTGATGTGGGCTACTCCTACTGGAGTTAGATGATATCTCAAAGTGCTTTTGATTTGCACTTCTCTGATGATTAAAGATGATGAGCATTTTTTCATGTGTCTGTAGGCCATGCACCTGTCTTCTTCAGAGAAGATTCTGTTCAAGTCTCTTGCCTTTGATAAGCCTAACAAAAACATAAGTTAGGGGAAAGATTCCTTATTTAATAAATGGTGCTGGGTAAGTTGGCCAGTGATTTATAGAAAACTGAAACTGGACCCCCACCTTTCACCATTAACAAAAATTGATTCTCACTGAATAAAAGACTTAAACTTAAGACATGAAACTATAAAGATACTTGGAGAGAGTGCAGGGGAAACACTTGAAGAAATTGGCCTGGGAGAATATTTTATGAGGAGGACCACCTGGGCAATTGAAGCAACACCAAAAATTGGGATCTGATCAAACGAAGAAGCTTCTGCACAGCCAAGAACATAGTAAGTAAAGCAAGCAGACAGCCTTCAGAATGGGAGAGGATATTTGCGGGTTATGTTTCTGACAAAGGTTTGATAACTAGAATCCAGAGAACTAAAACTAATTAATAAGAAAAGAACAAGTGATCCCATTTCACTGTGGGCTTAGATATGTTGTGAGGGTTCTTTTTTCCCTTGGCTGAAGCTGGGAATTGTAGTTCTTACTGAATTTTCCCTCGGTAATCTTTG
>CAUYQV010130974.1:0-24862 GCA_963574575.1 Galagoides demidoff
CCACCTTAGGTGTACGTGGCTGGCGCCTTAGCCGATTGAGCCACAGGCACCGAGCCATCCCTTATTCTTCTGAGGGCTGTTCCAGACAACTTTTATTACCTGACAGACTTCTTAATCTGAATAACAAGACAATGTTTATTCACCATGAATTTCCTCCCCTCACTATCCCATAACTTGTGTCACCACCCCTGCAGAAGTCCTGAGCCCCTAGTCCTTTCCATAGCTCAGGAGGATACACAGGTTGAGTGTCCCTTCTCCAAAAATCCAAAATACTCCAAAATTAAAAATTTTTTGAGTGTAGCATGAGGTATCATGTCACAAGTGGAAAACTCCACACTTGACACATTCAAAACTTTGTTCATGCACAAAATTATTTAAAATATCATATAAAATTACCATCAAGCTATGTGTATAAGGTGTATTTGAAACATAACTGAATTTTGTGTTTAAACTTGAGTCCTATCCCAAAGCTACCTCATTCAGTATATGCAAATATTTCAGAATCTGAAATCTGAAACGTTTCTGGTCCTAAGCATTTTGTTCCAATTTTTAGTATATGTGTTGCAGGAGCAAGCACGTCCTAAGCATTTTGAATGAGGAATATTCAACCTGTATAAGCTTTACTCATCTGTCTCTTCTTTGAGTCTTATATTTTGAGGAACTCTTGTACATGCATATATAGTTAAATATAGTTTTTCTCCTCTTAATCTATTTTATGTCAATATCATTCTCTTTTCTCTGGCTTACTTTATTGTAAGAATACAGTATGTTATATTATACGTATAATATACAGAATATGTGTTAGTCAACTGGTTATGTTATCAGGCTTCTGGTCAACAGTAGGCTATTAGTAGTTAAGTTTTTGCAAAGTCAAAGTTATATATGAATTTTCAGCTATGTGTATGTCAACTTTGAACCCAAGAATTCGAAGGTCAACTGTACATTTCATTGTTAATGTTCACTTCACTTCATTTTGTTCTCTAACCATACTTGTTGCTAGTGTTTAGTTTTAACTCTATGTTTAATGGACTTAGCCACCACTGCTGTGTTAACCCAGTGTTATAGACTGAATTATGTCTTCCCCCCCAAAAGAAATGTTGGAGTCCTAACCTTTAGCGCCTCAGAATGTCACCTACTTAAACATAAGTTCTTTACAGAGGTAATCAAGTTAAAATGAGGTCACAAGGTAGGCTCAATCCAATACAACTGGAATTTGGACACAGACATGCAGGGAGGAAAGGATGTGAGGAGGCAGAGGGAGCACGCTATGTGAAGACTGGAGTTATGCTGCTGCAGGCCAAGGGACATGGAACTACCGGAAACTGGAAGAGGCAAGAAAGGATCCTCCCCTAGCTCTTTTAGAGGGAGCATGGCCCTGCTAACACCTGGATTTCATACTTTCAGCCTCCAGACAATCAATTTCTGTTGTTCAAAGTCATCCAATTTGTGATCTTTTTTTATGACAGCTCTAGGAAACTAACACACTCAGGTTCTCTATTGTAGAATTTATTCTGACCCATCCCTTGGTTGGATAGATTTTATTCCTAAGATGTTTTTCAGGAAAGCCTCCTGGGGTCTTTATTCCCTGAAGTTTAGCATGCCTGAGAATGTCTGCATTTTGCCTTTATACTTCAAGGATAACTTGATGTGTAGAAAATCCTTGAGTTATGTTTTCTGTCCTTGAGAAAATTTTAGATATTGGTCCTCTGTCTCTTGGCATTGTGAAGAAGCACAAGGAAACTTGGTTTGATTCTTCTCTCTGGACATACTTTTCTACTTGGTTACCCTTGTGAGACTTTCCTTATCCTTGGTTTTTCATAACTTCAATAGAATATATTTTGGTGTTGAATAGTCTATGTTAATTTTTATTGGAATATATATATACTTTTGATCAGCAGATTCAAATCATCCTTATTTCAAGAAACTTCTGTTTATTTTTAAAGATAACTTATCATTAATTCCTTTTATTCTCCTTCAGAAGTACCTATTCTCTTTCAGAAATGCCAATATTCTTTTTTTTTTATTGAGACAGAGTCTTATTACATTACCCTCGGTAGAGTGCTATGGCGTCACAGCTCACAGCAACCACAAACTTTTGGGCTTAAGCGATTCTCTTGCCTCAGCTTCCCAAGTAGCTGAGACTAGTCTCCTGCCACAATGCCTGGCTATTTTTTTGTTGTTGTTGTTGCAGTTGTCATTGCTGTTTAGCTGGCCCGGGCAGGTTTGAACTCGCCACCTTTGATGTATGTGGCTGGCACCTTAACCACTGTGCTACCAGCACTGAGCCACCATTTTTATTTTTGGTCTTATAGAATGATAGAAATTTTCTCTAAAATTATTATCAAGTCTTAGCTCAGTGCCTGTGGCTCAAGTGGCCAAGGCACCAGCCACATACACCAGAGCTGGCAGGTTTGAATCCAGCTGGGCCCACCAAACAACAATGACACAGCAACCAAAAAAAAAAAAAAATGGCCAGGTGTTGTGCCAGGCGCCTATTAGTCTCAGCTGCTTGGGAGGCTGAGGCAAGAGAATTGCTTAAGCCCAGGAGTTGGAGGTTGCTGTGAGCTGTGATGTCACAGCACTCTACCCAGGGCAATAGCTTGAGGCTCTGTCTCAAAAAAAAAAAATTATTATCAAGTCTTGAGGTTCTGCTATTGTTGTTCACTTATTTCATTTTATGTAATTTCTTGGTGTCTGCCCATCATGTGTTGAAATAAATAGTTATTTATGTGGTATTTTCTGTTGCTTTTAACATAGTTTTCATCTCTATTATAGTTTACTCTTCCATTTTCATCCTGATTTTAATTAATTTATTTTTTTGGAGACAGTCTCACTTTGTCACCCTCAGTAGAGTGCTGTGGCATCATAGCTCAGAGCAATCTCAAACTCTTGGGCTTAAGCGATTCTCTTACCTCAGCCTCCCAAGTAGCTGGGACTACAGGAACCCTTCACAATGCTGGCTATTTTTTTGTTGCAGTTGTCATTGTTGTTTAGCAGGCCCTGGCCAGGTTCAAACCCACCAGCCCCAGTTTATGTGGCCAGTACCCTAACCATTGAGCTATGGATGCCAGGCCTTCATCCTGATTTTCCTAGCTTACTGTTTATCTTCTTTCATTATATAAACTCTTCTTTGAATTCTTATATCTTTTCTTTGGCATCTTTTTTTAGAGATGGTATTGTCTGAAATTCCTTGAGAATATGGAGAATTTGTCTGAACATATTTTCTGTTTCCTTGAGTAATTCCTCTTTTGATGTTTTTTTCTATCAGCCTTCTGTGTATGTTTCCTTCCTCAGCAATTTCTATTTGTAAATCCCATATGGTTCCCTTTTGATGATTACTTAACCTTTGAATGGGTCCACTACTGGCTGAATTAACAGTTTGAGGAGTGGAGAAAGAAATGGGGATATTGGAGAGAATCTAGGATCCTTTGGCTTTCATGCCTTTTGTTGGGTTTCTGTGTCTATTTCCTTGTCTCTTTGAAAACGGAAGCCTCCGGAAGCCTCCCTCTGTGTCTCAGCATTTCCGTTTCCTTTTCCATGGATATCACCTGCCCACAGCACCTGGTGTTCAGGAAGACCATGTTGCCCAGACTCACAGGTGCAATCTGGTGGGCCCCCCCCCTCCCCGCTCCCTCCCCGCCCCACACTCACCATTCCTGCATGTCTGCATTTCTAGGGATGAGGTTAGCAAGGTGATTGTGGCAGGCCACTTGCCTTGCCACTCTGCAGTGCTGGTCTGTTCTCTTTGGGGCTTCCCCAGTCTCTAGAGACCAGCCTGTACTACCACAGATGGAGGCAAAGCATTATCTACTAAGCTTCTAGTACAGACTTAGGCAGAGATCTAGGGCCTCCCCTGAGTCTAAGGAGGCACCTGGTATCTCTCTCTTTCTGGTTTCAGTTCCCATCCCATAGTAACCAGCAGGCTTGCTTCACGGGTTCTGCTTTGGGTTTCTGTGTCTATTTCCTTGTCTCGTTGAAAACGGAAGCCTCTCTCTCTGTTTTCATTATAACCGGTGGGTTTCATAAAAGCAGAGTGGAGTAAATATCTTAATGAAGGGTTTTTTTTGTTTGTTTTAAAAGGCCAATTGGTATTACAATAAATCTATTTATAGCCTAGAAAGGTTTATCTTTGTTACATTTATATGTGAATATGCTATAAATTATAAATAGGAACATGACCTATTTTTCTACTTGTTTATAGTCTCTATTTCTCCTAGCTTAGCTATTGTAGTTTAAAATGTGTCTTTGTTCGTGAATTACCCTCCTTACTATCTGCTTTTTTCTTTTCAAAATAATGATATCTTTATAGTTTATTATAAAAATAACACATGTTCATTATGAAATATTAAACAACACTAAAAAGAAAAATCATAGTGAAAAATCATCTGAAACCCCACCATCTTGATATAACTACTATTAAGTTTGTATGATCATCTTTTTAGACATTTTCTAGGTACATATAAATGTATTATCATTTGACAAAATGGAATCACATATGCTACTTTGTACAGATTTCTTTTATTATATAAATACTGAATTAATACATTATCATTGAAAAAAATTCAAGGCTCAGCACCTGTAGCTCAAATAACTAAGGCGCCAGCTGCATACACCAGAGCTGGCAGATTCAAATCCAGCCTGGGCCTGCCAAACAACAATGATAATTACAACAAAAAAACAACCAGGCATTGTGGTGGGTGCTTGTGGTCCCAGCTACTTGGGAGGCTGAGGCAAGAGGATCTCTTGAGCCTGGGAGTTGGAGGTTGCTGTGAGCTATGATGTCACAGCACTCTACCTAGGGCAACAGCTTGAGGCTCTATCTCAAAAAAAAAAATTCAAAGGAGGGAAATAAGCCCCTTTCATTTTCTCTTCATCCTCTTTCCCCTCCTTGGGAAAAACATTTGTCTCAGATTTCCAGGCTTTTTTCTATTCATTTACATACATATTTATAAACACATAGAAACATCATGATTTTTTAAAAACATAGGTTAGATCACTAAATATGATTGAAATTATCATTCATTATTTTTTATTTTTGGTTACTAGTGAGGATTTCTTTTTTTTCTTTTTCTTTTTGAGACAGAGTCTCATGCTGTCACCCTGGATAGAGTCCCGTGGCATCATAGCTCACAGCAACCTCCAACTCAGGCTCAAATGCTCCTCTTGCTTCAGTTTTTCTATTTTTAATAGAGACAGGGTCTCACTTTTGCTTAGGTTGGTCTCGAACTTGTGAGCTCAAGCAATCCACCCACCTTGGCCTCCTAGAGTGCTAAGATTATAGATGTGAGCCACCGTGCCCAGCTGAGGATTTCATTTTTAATTAAAATTTCTAATCATAGTTGGGTATGGTGGCATCTTTTAATGACATTGTTGTATGCTTTTTGTTAGAAAGCATTTGAACATTCAGTTGCAGCACACAGGTCCATGGTTCTGATTGGTGGGTATCAGTCATTTGTGACCTTAAGGCAGTGGTTTTTAACCTATGGGTTGTGACAACAACCCTTTCACAGGCATAGCCTAACACCATCCTGCATATCAGATATTTACATTACAATTCATAACAACAGCAAACAGTAGCATTACAGTTTTGAAGTAGCAACGAAAATAATTTTATGGTTGCAGGTCACCACAACATGAGAAACTGTATTAAAGGGTCATGGCATTAGGGTGTTGAGAACCACTGCCTTAAGGGAATCTTGATTTAGGTTAGGTAGGAGAATATAGATTACCAGCAATATGTGGTTGAAAAACAAGAAAACATTTTTTTTGGCATGTTGCAAAAAGCGTGAGTATTCTATATTTGTCCATATTTCAACTGCATCTTTCTTAACACCAAATGATGACTTTAAAATGTCATCTATCGAGAGCTCAATTGCATCTGTAGTTCTTTAGGAACCTTGGTGATATCAATTAGGTGAGGCTAAAATGCTAATTTGAATGTGTCATTATTCTCAAAGTCAATGAACCTTTTATTATTGTATTCTCCAGTTAATCGGTCTATAACAGCTGTGTATTCAAATAATTCACATATGTTATCCTGCTCATTGATGACCTTTGCTAACTGGGGAAAATGTTCATCTGAAATTTCCTTTTGAAGAAGTGTTATGAAAAAAGATAGCTTTTTTCACAATGCTTGGATTTTTTACCACACATCATATGTAGACTTAGTTTTTCCTTGCAAAGAAATATTAATTTTGATTTGACATAATATCACACAGAAATGCTGTATTACTATAGAAATCTTCTTTCAATAATTCACATTTGATTCTGTTCTTCATCAAATGTAACTACCTGTTCTCCCAGAAAACACACTCTAGAAGAATATGGCAAATCCACACTGAATACCTCATTGTTCAGCTTTAGCATGTTATGAAACTGATGATGACCTGTCATGTTTGCATGAGTATAGCTAACAGTACTGATAACTTTTTGTAAATTGTCACTTAAAATAGTTCCTTTAGCACAGAGATTTTGCTGATGCAAGATATAATGAAAAGAAATCAGACCATCTGGATGTGTTAGTACTTTTTTTTTTTGAGATAGAGTCTCACTTTGTTGTCCTTGGTAGAGTGCTGTGGCATCACAGCTCACAGCAACCTCCAGCTCTTAGTTTTAGGTGATTATCTTGCCTCAGCCTCCCGAGTAGCTGGGACTACAGGCGCCCGCCATAACACCCACAATACCTGGCTACTTTTTTGTTGCAGTTTGACCGGGGTTGGGTTTGAACCTTCCACCCTCAGTATATGGGGCCGGTGCCCTACTCACTGAGTCACAGGCATCACCCTGTTAATACTTTTTTTATGTATGCAATAAACCTTTCATGTTTTCCTGTCATGGAAGGTGCACCATCTATACATATACTCACTGAATTAACTAAATTCAGTCCAACTTTATGACATTTATCTTGAAATTTGTTGCTATCTATTCCCCTTGTTCTATTTGCAAGAGTGCCCAGAGTAAGTAACTCTTTGTAGCAAAGAAAATCTTCTATTATGACCCAAATGAAGTATACAACCTGTGCCAAGCCAGCATCAGTTGATTCATCCAAAGAAATTGAATAAAATATATTTTCCTTTTAAGTATTGCATGAAGTTGTTCTGTTAAGTTGAAGGCTAATTCATGGTGCCAATCAGTTATAGCTCCCTTTCAAAGAGGCAGTTATTTGAACTTTGAAAAGTTACCAGGGCCTAAGCATCTTACAACGTCAACAATGCATTCTTTCACAATTTCTACATCTCTGAATGCCTTCCCTTTTATCACCAAGTATATAAACTATACTTGGTGATAAACCAAGTGATAGTATATAAACTATAAGTTGCTTCAGTGGCATTATTTCCAGGTCTTATTGCTACTGGAAAACATTATCTTTGCTTTTGCTTTTCATCTTTTAATTTCTGCAATACAACCTTTCAAGCCTCTCTCTCTAATTTAAAATATTTGTAGTCCTTTTGAGTGGTATAATGCTGACGTGCATTGGATTTCTTTAATATTGATGTTGCAGTACCACAAAGCAAGCAAATCATCTTATCTTTAGCAGAAACAAGATAATATTGCAATTTCCCACCCTCATTAAAAAAGCCTATTTTCTTCCTTTAGTGTTCTCTTGGCCTTCTTTGATGATGAGCTGTTAAGCAGATGGAATTAAAAAATAATGTTGAGGGCGGTGCCTGTGGCTCAGTGAGTAGGGCGCCAGCCCCATATACTGAGGGTGGTGGGTTCGAAGCCTGCCCTGGCCAAAGTGCAACAAAAAATAGCCAGATGTTGTGGTGGACACCTGTAGTACCAGCTACTTGGGAGGCTGAGGCAAGAGAATTGCCTAAGCCTAGAAGTTGGAGGTTGCTGTGAGCTGTGTGACACCATAGCACTCTACCAGCGATAAAGTGAGACTCTGTCTCTATAAAAATAAAATAATGTTGAGCTATGGACCTATTCATAAATTCCACTTCATTATTATTATTATTATTTTGAGACAGAGCCTCAAGCCATCCCCCAGGGTAGAGTGCTGTGGCATCGCAGCTCACAGCAACATCCAACTCCTGGGCTCAAGCGAGTCTCCTGCCTCAGCATCCCAAGTAGCTGGGACCACAGGCATCCACCACAACACCCGGCTATTTTTTTGGTTGCAGCCGTCATTGTTGTTTGGCGGGCCTGGGCTGGATTCGAACCCACCACCTTAGGTGTATGTGGCTGGCCTTAGCCACTTGAGCCACAGGCACCGAGCCATAAATTCCACTTCAAACAGAAACACAGTACACTATTGTTAAAAGCTGATAACAGACCAGGGTACTTGACCCCCATAAGTTTTCACCAACCAGCCTTGTGTGGTAGTGGCACCAGTCACTGGGGTGGGGAAGTTAGAACTAAATCACTAGTGTAGCAGCTATCAATTTAGACCTTATGGCTTACTGATGTTCTAATTGTGCCAGTCAATCTGGGAGGATCATTTCATTGAAACTTATTTTATTCTTTGGTATTTTAAATACGTTCATCTAAAAAATAAAACAAAAATATAAAAGATGAACAAAGGCTGGGCTTGGTAGCTTAATACCTATAATCCTAGCACTCAGGCAGCATCTGTGGCTCAAGAAGTAGGGCACCAGCCCCATATGTTGGAGGTGGTGGGTTCCAACCCAACCCCAGCCAAAAACTGCAAAAAAAAAAAAAAATCCTAGCACTCTGGGAGGACAAGGCAGGTGGATTGCTTGAGCTTAGGAATTCAAGACCAGGCTGAGAAAGAGTAAGACCTCATCTCTACTAACAATAAATAAACAAACAAACAAAAACTAGCCAGGCGTGGTGGTAGGTGCCTGGAGTCTCAGCTACTCGGAGACTGAGGCTAGAGGATCACTTGTGCCCAAGCGTTTGAAGTTGCTGTGAGCTATAATGAGGCCACAGCACTCTACTCAGGGCAGTGGAGTGAGACTCTGTCTCAAAAAAATGAGCAAAAATGTATTAGTAAAAATAAAAGGATTTATTCTCTAAAATTTGGATGTAGTCAAAAGGCCATACTTAAAGATCTAGAAGGCCACCTGTGGCCTTTACACCACAGGTTCCCCACCCCTGCTCCAGCCACTCCAGATGAAGGACAGCTGTAGACTAAGTGCAGACAAGCTTGTAGGTGGGTGATAATTTTAGGTGAAGTTGAGACTGGCCAGGCTTCCTGTTTTCTTCTTATTTTTCATTATAATGCTACTGCTTTGTAGTAACAAAACCAGTACTGTTATAAATAGCTACAAATATTGTTATTGTATTATCTATTCTTTTTTGAAAAATAATAATTGTCGGCTCACTCGGCTAAGGCACCAGCCACGTACACCTAAGGTGGCGGGTTCGAATCCCTAGCCTGGACCCGCCCAACAACAATGATGGCTGCAACCAAAAAATGGCCGGGCATTGTGGCGGGTGCCTGTGGTCCCAGCTACTTGGGAGGCAGAGGCAGGAGACTTGCTTGAGCCCAGGAGATAGAGGTTGCTATGAGCTGTAATGTCATGGCACTCTACCCAGGGGGATAGCTTGAGGCTCCGTCTCAAAAAAAAAAAAAAAGAAAAATAACAATCGTCTATTTTAGCATTTGTTGAAATCACTACATTTTCATTTAACTGAGTGATGTGGGTACACTTTTATTATAATTTTTTTTTTTTAGACAGAGTCTGACTTTGTCGCCCTCAGTAGAGTGCAGTGGCATCACAGCTCACAACCTCAAACTCTTGGGCTCAAGTGATTCTCTTGCCTCAGCCTCCCAAGTAGCTGGGATAAGCTCAAGTGATTCTCTGAGCTCAAGTGATTCTCTTATCTCAGCCTCCCAAGTAGCATCCCCTACAACGCCCAGCTATTGTTAGAGATGAGGTCTCACTCTTGCTCAGGCTTGTCTCAAACTGAAGAGCTCAGGCAATCCACCTGCCTTGGCCTCCCAGAGTTGTAGGATTACAGGTGTGAGCCACCACCTGGCTTATTATTATTGTTATTAGTTATTTTCATATGAAATCCTTTAGTCATTCTTGGGATAAATCCTTTTTTTTCATGGTATAATGTTCTCATGATATAAAGAGGGTACCAAAAACACGCATACACATTTTTAGGAAGCAAAAAAAACCTGTTAAATTTGTAATACTCAAGTCATGTTTGACTTCTACAATTACAAGAGGTGCTTGACGTGACTTGTATTCATCTTTTGTTATTGGTATAAATTTAGTATTACAATTTTAATACAGTTTTTTCCTTGTTTAAAATGTACATACATTTTTTAGGCACCCTCTGTATTAATGAAATCTACTTTGCATATATTTTATGTAAGACATGTTAGTGATCTTTGTGCATAGATAAGGATTCCCTAGAGCAGTGTTTCTCAACCTTTTTCTTATTACTGACTCCCAAGCCTTTTTAAACCTGTTTTTCCTAATTTTAATACTATAGATACACTGTATCTCTGTATATTTAGTGGATACATATATACATTTTCTATATAAAAAGGATAAGAATTTTTGGTCCGCTCAAGAGCCAAATTTGACTTGTTGGGGGAGATATCACCTACTGAGAATGCGTGACCTAGAGCATTCTTTATTTGTACATTATCATATTTCAGGATCGAGGTTATTATTCCTCTTAGAATGAACTATGCAACAGGCCACATTTTTCTAGGTTCAGAAACAATGTCCAGAATAACATGGATTCTTTAGGGTCAATACATTTTAGTAAAGACTAATTCTATTTATTAACTCCTCTCTGACCAGCCTACAAAAATGGGTCAACAAATTCATTTTGACCTTTGTCATCACTAATGAGGCCCCCTTCTGGTTTAGTCCATTCCTAGGGAGCTTTCACCACATAAGACTTCCTAAGATGTTTCCATCTCTCTAGCCAATTGCAGCAGCTGTTCACTTAACTAGCCCCTCTCTGTTTCTGCCGTATACTCACAGGTTGTGGAATTGGTATTCTTCCCACCTCAGCCTAGAACCAGGGTCCCCCTGGTACTAACTACACTCATAGAAACTCCTCAACTCATACTTTAGACCTCAAGCTTATCCCAGCCCTTGAGAAAAAGTATCTCAGATATGAAATTAATGGGTCTCTTGTACTATATATAATTTTCAACTGTCCGTGCCAATTGCCCATATGGTCTCACATATTCTCTGCTAGTTCACAAACATAATCTAAACTAGTTCAAAAAGAATAGAAATGATACATGCCATATTCTCTGGCCAAAATAGAATAAAAAATAAGGTAACAATCAAACCAAGTAAAATTAAGCCAACAGGCTCGGCGCCTGTAGCTCAGTGAGTAGGGCACCAGCCACATACACTGGGGCTGGCGGGTTTGAGCCCAGCCCAGGCCTGCTAAACAACAATGACAACTGCAAAAAAAAAAAAAAAGACATGTGCTGTGGTGGGCACCTGTCGTTCCAGCTACTCAGGAGGCTGACGCAAGAGAATCTCTTGAGCCCAAGAGTTTGTTTCTGTGAGCTGTGATGCATGGTACTCTACCAAGGGCAACATAGTGAGACTCTCCAAAAAATAAGTAAATAAAAAATAAACTAACAACTTTGAAATTTAAAAATACTGCCTCAACAACTGAATTGGAAAGGAAATCAATACAAAGGAAGTTTATTCAGAAAACAATGCTACTTAAAACATGCCACAATAATCTCTGTAGAATGTACTCAAAACAGCATTTGTAGGAAATTTTGTGATTTAAATTTTTTTCTTTTTGATGGTTGATAAAAAGAGAACATTTTAGAAAGAATCCAACATACAAAATTAGAAAAGGAATGAGAAAGCAGCCTGGAGTAAAAAGTAAGAAAATTATGGCAATAAAAGCAAAAGGAGATAATTTTGGTAATGAAAAATAACTTTAATGGGCTCAGTAAATAAAGTTAAATATTTGGAAAGCAAAACCATAATTCAATAAAATTAAAATTGAAAAAGGAGAGATAATATATAAAAAATTTAAAACAACCCCACAAAATTATATAAGAATAGCATGAAAGTATATAATATTTGAACATATGAAGGAAAACTTATTTATATGTAAAAGTACAAAATTAACAAATATTAAACTAATAACTGGCCAGTAGGGGAGAAATTTGGAAAGTTACTCAGCTAGAAGTGTCTAGAGGAAGTAAGCAGGACTCAAATGGCCAGGATGAAGTTTAAGACTCTCTGATGGGAACCTGGGATAGAAATTAAGATATACTAAGGAATAGAGAAGCTTATATGGCCCCTCGGTTTGAGTTCATGGGCTAAATTAGGAACCTCCTGGGATCCTAAGAATTCTTCTGTGGCAATCCTTGGAGCAGAGGCATTTTATGGTGGTTCCTTCCCTGTGGGAGAACTGAATTGAAGAGATAAGGGGAATTCTCAGAGGTCATGAATGATTTAGAAATATTCCTTTCCTTTTGTTTGAGTTTTATCAAAATATTTGCCTGATGTTCTGAGTTTTGTCCTCTTAAAAAATTATATATATATAGAAAGGTTATATATATAATAATTTGCTGACATATTTTGTTTTTCAATATTGGCAAGACAGGTAATCAAGTAGCAACAAGCAATAAACAAGGAGAGAAGTCAGAGAGGAGAGGTGTGCATCTCACTGAAAGTTCTTTGATTATTCTTTCATGTAAAAGATGTGGTGGGGAGGAAGGCGGTCCAGAGCTGGAATAGCTGCTCCAAGAGTTGCCAGAACCCCAGGTTCCTTCCCTCTTCCTCTTCTGCCAGGCTCAGAATCAGCTGTTGGAGCTCTGTTACCACAGCTGCACTCTTGGAACAGGAAGGAAAAGGGAAAAGAACAAAACAGCTCACCTTCCAGCTGAACCAGCTCCCTGTAGAAGTCTTTCTGGAAGTTTCATATCGCCACTTCCATCTTATTAGTCATAGGTCACACAACCAGTCCTAGCTGCAGGGAAAGTTGGGAAATGTCATCTGTTAGCTGGGCGCATTATTGCCCCAAACAAAACCAGTTTCTGTTATCAAGAGAGGAAAACTAGATAAGATGGGCAATCAGCAGCCTCTGCCACACTCCCCAAGGTGGGGCATGCCAGGCCTACCAGAAGGTTCTTAATTCCAGGCACCCTGTGATTCTTTCATAAATATTTATTGATTTGGACTGTAGTAATTTAGAAAGTTAAGTCTGAATTCAATTTAAGCAGAACACCTGCCTGAGTAGACATGCTTAACACTGCTACTAGCTGAGCTAGAATTTCCCACCAGGCAGTGGACTGGGGCGATAGATAGAGCCTTTCTCTCTATCCTACAAGGCAGGCCTTGTCACTGTTCCTCTTACATACATGTACACAGAATGTGTAAGGCTTGGAGTGTTGAGTAAACTTTCCTACAGTCAGACAGTGGGCAAGTGGTGGGGCGGGGGCTGGATTCCAGATGTTTTTGCTTCCCTATTCTTAATGTCTCCACTCCACTGCCTCTCCTCATTTGTTTTTTGCTGGTTGTCTTAGCTTAGGCTGCTATAACAAAATACTGAGGTCCAAGTGGCCTAAACAGTAGACATTTCTCACAATTTTGAAGACTGGGAAGTCCAAGTTCAAGGTGCTAGCAGATTCTGGGACCTGCCTCTTGGCTTGTTGATAGCTACTTTCTTCCAGTGTGCTTCTTTTGGTATGCTCATGGACAGATATCTCTCTCTCCCTCTCAGTCTCTCAAACTCTCCCAACACTAATCCTGTCATGAAAGCCCCACATTTATAACCTAATCTAAACCTGATCACCTCCTAAAGATCCCACCCCAAAATGCCATCACACTGGGGGATGGGTCTTCAAAATAGAAATTTTAGAGGTAGGCACAAATAGCCTATAACACTGGTTTACTAATATATGTGGGGCAGATGCTGATACTTGATATGTCATCTAATATACATTCTCTCCATTGCCCTTACTAAAATCCTAATTTTTTCAGGGTGGCAATGCACCCAGGTAAAAAATAATTACCTTGCTTATAACCAGAAGTAGCCATGTAACTTAGTTAAGGCCCAGTGAAATTTAAAAGAGAGGCTATTGCCTGGGTGCGGTAGCTCATGCCTATAATCCTAGCATTCTGGGAGGCCAAGGCCAGGGTGACAGCTTGAGACTGTCTCAAAAAATAAAATAAAATAAAAAAGAGGCTGTTGGGTGGAAAGTTCCTGGAAAGTTGTTGTTTTCGTAATTTAGAGACACTGACAATTGGTACATGAATTCCTTCAACCTTTCTCTTTCTTCCTGCTTGGAATGCAGAAGCAATGCCAGAGGCACAGCAGCCACCTTGTATGAGATCAGCACACTGCAGCAGAACATGAAATTAGGAGGAGCCTGAGAACTTGATGACCTGTGCAATCTCTGCACCAGCCTGAAGATCTTCCACCAAACTTCTTGTTACTTGGGAAAAACCCTATTTGGGGGCTGGGTGTGGTGGCTCACGCCTATAATCCTAGCACTCTGGGAGACCGAGGCAGGTGGATTGCTTGAGCTCACGAGTTCGAGACCAGCCTGAGCAAAAGCAAGACTACTAAAAGCAAAAGTGAGTCTCTACTAAAAATAGAAAAATTGAGGCAAGAGAATTGCTTGAGCCCAAGAGTTGGGGGTTGCTGTGAGTTATGATGCCACAGCACTCTACCCAGGGTGACAGCTTGAGACTTGGTCTCAAAAAAAAAAAAAAAAAGAAAAAAGAAAAGGAAAACCCCGTTTGGTTAAACTGACATATTTGACTCTTATGCAGCTGAATTCAAGCCTCACCCATAATAGAACATTAACATTTCTTACTATATTGTTTCTCTAAATGAAAATTCCTTGTGGTTCATACTAATTTTTGATTTATGTATATTTGTGCTATATTTTAGAATCATATATATTCAATGTTCTTAATGCTTTAATGCTTTATTATTGAACATGTCTTTTCCATTATATGATGATCTTTTTCATTCTTTTAAGTACTTTTTGTCTTTATTTGGTGTGCAGTAAAAACAAAACTTCTTTTTCTCATGGAAGAGAGTTGAAAGTTTTGATTGTTATTAGTTAGGACTAAATACGGAAAAGAAAAATCTGTTGCTTTAAGTTAATTACCCATTGCTACTGAAAAACTGTGACTTGCACACATGCTTACGGAATACATATAAGCAAAAGATAATGGAAACAAGACAAGAAAATGTAAAAACTAAAGCAAAATATAAAGCCAGGAAATGACGAAACATAATATTAAATGATTGTAGTCAAGGCTGTGCTAAAAACAAAGAGAGAGCATAGGTTCAGATTGAAAAGTAAAATCTATTAATAAATTGGTTATAAAAGATATACTCACTTTTTTTTGAGACAGAGCCTCAAGCTGTCACCCTGGGTAGAGTGCTGTGGCATCACAGCTCAGAGCAACCTCCTGGGCTCAAGCGATTCTCCTGCCTCTGCCTCCCAGGTAGCTGGGACTACAGGTGCCTGCCACAATGCCTGGCTATTTTTTGGTTGCAGCCGTCATTGCTGTTTGGTGGGCCAGGCTGGATTTGAACCCGCCAGCTCAGGTGTATGTGGCTGGTGCCTTAGCTGCTTGAGCCACAGGCACCAAGCTAATACATCTTAACCTCTATTACAGCCTCCAACTCCATCAAGGAGGCCTGAACTTTATCACAGCCACTTGGGTCCTGTTTGCTTTTTCTTGGATAGTAGGGTTCTGGAGAAGTGGGCAGGAAATGCTCCTTGTTTGCTAGGAGGGAGCTGCAAGTCTCTCTTTGTCCCTCCTGTGCTGCTCTTGTGTGCTGTACATCACCCTGCCTGGCCATGTAAGGCTTTGTCTGCCATGACATGCTGCACACCTCCCTCCCTTCTCTGGGGTCCTGCCATCTCTCTGAGTGGGACTCAATCTGGAAAGCGAGGTACAGTGCTCACATCTACACAGGCTCACAATCTGCAAGTTAATCTGGGATATTGCTCTCTCTGTGGAGCTCAGCCCAGGACAGAGAGCCCAAATCCTTTTATCTGAGATTCACTAACGTGTAAGTCAGAAGTAGAAAATAAACAGCATGCAGGTCTAACCCAATCCAGGATGTATTTTGTGTCTGTCAGACAATATTTAAAGATTCTTTTGAAAAGATCATGAATCATTTTTTAAAGAATGAGAGCTTTAGCTTTTTTAGATCCAAATAATTCACAGGAAATGCAGAAGACAGAGTAGTCTTCTCTGTCACCAGCAAAATCCAGACTGCAGGAAACTCTGTAGAACAAAGGACCTAGTTTCTTTAACAAATACATGAAATATATGGCAAGGTGGGGGTGGAGTGGGTGGAGGTAGGAGGTAACCTGCAGATTAAAAAAGACTTAAAAATACATTAATTGCTCTCAACGTGCAAAACTATTTCAGACGTGCAAAACTATTTCAGACAAACTATAACAAAAAGAATATAAAGAATTAGGGGGCTCGGCGCCTGTGGGTTAAGTGGCTAAGGCGCCAGCCACATACACCTAAGGTGGTGGGTTTGAATCCAGCCTGGGCCCACCAAACAACAATGATGGTTGCAACCAAAAAATAGCTGGGCGTTGTGGCGGGTGCCTGTGGTCCCAGCTACTTGGGAGGCCGAGGCAAGAGACTCACTTGAGCCCAGGAGTTGGAGGTTGCTATGAGCTTTGATGCCATAGCACTCTACCCAAGGGGACAGCTTGAGGCTCTGTCTCAAAAAAAAAAAAAATTAGGGGAGAAAATTGTAAGTTTTAATATAACAGGCTATTTGTTACGAAGTCATTGGGATTTAATTTAGTTATTGTGTCATGGTTAGAAACAAAAGTCCTAATCTTTACTAAGAAAATTATGAATGGGACTACCTTCAAAATAATTTTTTTTTTTTTTGAGATAGAGTCTCACTATGTTGCCCTGGGTAGAGTGCCATGGTGTCACAGCTTACAGCAACCTCAAACTCTTGGGCTTAAGTGATTCTCTTGCTTCAGCCTCCCAAGTAGCTGGGAGTACAGGCGCCTGCCACAAAGCCTGACTATTTTTTTGTTGCAGTTGTCATTGTTGTTTAGCTGGCCTGGCCAGGGTCCAAAACCTCCAGCCCTGGTGTATGTGGCCACCCTAGCCGCAGAGCTATAGGTGCCAAGCCCAAAATAATCCTTACTGGAAAGAAGTGAGTGGAGTTATGGACTAAACAAAATTGGGCATAGTTGATAATTTTTAAAGCTGGGTGGTGGATCCAAGGGGGTTCATTATACTGTTTTGCGTATTTTTAAATATGTTTAAAGTTTTTGATAATAGCTTTTTTAAAGGAGCAAGTCCACAAATAATTCTGATTTTTGATTTTCTTGAAAAGGTGGAAAGATCTGGTAACACTAAGCCAGATTTCCACTCTGCCAGGACCGGCAGAGTTGAGAAATGTTACAAGGAAGGCACAACCTGCGGAACCATAGTCCTTGCCACTTGGGTCAGCACTTAAGCCTGCCCCTCTCCTGTGTTTTGGTCCAAAGCATTGTTTTAGGGGTCTCAATCCTGCTAGAAACTCTCCTTCCTTTCCTTTTAGCACTCTCCTTCCCCCGGCCTAAGCCCTATTGTTCATGTGGGGCAAAGGAAGTTGTCTTGCTCTTCCTTTCTTTTTCATGATGTTTCTTTCCCAGATCTTTTTTCTGTACCATGAATCCTTTTTGGCTCCCTAAAAGTACAGCATCTTTTTGTTTGTGCGTTTTTGTTTTTTGAGACAGTCTCACTTTGTCACCCTTGGTAGAGTGCTGTGGCACTCACAGCAACCGCCAACTGTTGGGCTCAAGTGATTCTCTTGCCTCAGCCTCCCAGGTAGCTGGGACTACAGGTGCCCGCCACAATGCCCAGCTACTTTTTAGAGACTGGGTCTTGCTCTGACTCAGGCTGGTCTCAAACCTGTGAGCTCAGGCAATCCACCCGCCACAGCCTCCTAAAGTACTAGGATTACAGGCGTGAGCCAACTCGCCCAGCCCCAGAGTATAGCATTTTGAAACTCAAAAGCCAGGAGACACTACTCCCTCCTTCCACCTGCTTTCTTCCCTGGGGGAGTGAGAACAGAACATCTGATACTTTGGATGGGTAGCAGATGAGGATGGGAAGGAAAAATTGGGGGAAATGTGGTTAAGGTGTAGGCATAGGCCTTATACCTATCAGGTTGGCAAATACTACATGTTGGATGATACAAAGTACTGCCAAAGCTGAAGGAAAGCAGAAGCCCTCTGGAGATGTATGACCTTTCCAGGAAGCAGTTTGGAAGAGTCAACTGAATACAGACAGAGCCTCTACCCAGGAATTCCACTCCCGGATGCCGAACCCAGAGAAACTATTGTCCAGGCCCCCAATAAGACATGTAAGAAGGCTCGGTGCCTGTGGCTCAAGTGGCTAAGGCGCCAGCCACATACACCTAGGGTGGCGACTTCAAATCCAGCCTGGGCCCACCAAACAACAATGATGTCTGCAACCAAAAAATAGCCTGGCATTGTGGTGGGTGCCTGTGGTCCCAGCTACTCAGGAGGCTGAGGCAGGAGACTCCCTTGTGCCTAGGAGTTGGAGGTTGCTGTGAGCTGTGATGCCACGGCACTCTACCCAGGGCGACAGCTTGAGGCTCTGTCTCAAAAAAAAAAGACATATACGAATATGTTCATTGTAGAGTTGTTTGTATTAGGAAGATTTGAAAACACCTGGAAATTTATTAGGAAAGCAAATAAAATGTGTTATAATGCAAATAGTGAGTACTATTCAATAAAAGGAATGCTTTGGCTCACAGCTATTTATATTAACTTGGAACAATCTCAAAAACCTAACTTAGATTGGAAAAGGGTGAGAAGCTGAATAAAATACATACCAAAAGACCACTTATACAGATTTTAAAAGTTTGCACATAACAATACCGATATTGAGCCTGATGCAAATAGCAATACAGAGAGGATATGCAAAGTCACAGCAATGGGTGCTGTAGCAGAGGGACAAAAATGAGACTAGAGGGTGGTGTCTGTGGCTCAAGGAGTAGGGCGCCAGCCCCATATACCGGAGGTGGCAGATTCAAACCTGACCCCAGCCAAAAACCTGCCAATAAAAAAAAAGACTGTAGATGGGATGAAGAGGTCAAAAATAAAGCCCTGTGTACACCAATAAGACGGCATACCTTGAACCAAGAAGTATGGCTAATTCATTCTAAGCACATGAAATCTCAGCAAACAAATCTAAACCAAAACAAATCAGCAATTAATATTTAACCCATGTGGAAAGAGAACTCAGGTGAGTAGCTGTGAATACCCAGAGGTCTAATATGTACCCAGAGATGGCAGAGGGCCAAGTCACTCCAAGTCAGGACACAGTAGGGCCAGAGGGTGGCCTCAGGCAGCTCCAGGGGACATTGGATGTCCTGGAAATTTCAGTCCTCTGGGATTCTCTTCAAATGGTTTGTCTCATTCTGGGATCTCCCTACACCGTGGCTTTGAGTCACTTTAATCACAGATATTCAACCTCTCTAAGGCATTGCTCACTGCTTTCAGGGAAACTGCTAGGTCATGAGATTTCCCCACAGAGATTGTCACCATGGGGTGGTTTCAACCTGTTATTAACCTCAGGCTCCTCCAGCAAGGTCAAGATATCCTGGGAACAAATACTCTTGCAGTCCGCTTTTGTTCCTTGCCTTCAGTACCAAAAGCTATTTCTCAAATAGTGTGCTATATGATTAAGACTAGAACTATTAAGCTTATTTTTCATGTGGAGGGCCAGAGGGGAGTAGTTAAGGCCAAAAACTCTGGTGACCCTTGAAGCCCCACTCTTGGGGCATGAAGGGGAGAAAGAGAGATGATGATGTGCTGTCTCCTGAATCCACCCATCTCTTCCTCCCTGTCCCCCTGCCTCCTTTCCTCTACAAACATATCCTCAGTGCTGAGTACACCAGGCACTGTGCTAGGCACCCTATGATTTGAGTCTGACATTGTTGCCTGCCCCCAAGGAGACTGAAGTCTAGTGGGGAGCAAGCAGTGACCATGGTCAAGCATGACGGAGTTTGCGAGCCTGAGGGTGCTTTGAGACCCTGGAGACTGGCAGCTAATCAAATGGGGGAGGTATGAGAGATAGCTTCCAAGAGTAGAGCTCCTTGAGCTGAGTCTGGAAGGACAGAGTTAATAAGGGAGAGCAGCGGGACCTCCAAGCCAGGGGCACCTATGGTGGGACAGAAGGTGATTGAATTACTCAGATATGAAGATCATCACCTAGGTTTGTTATTATTGCTGTTGTTATTGTTAAAGTTTTGGCCGGGGGCTGGGGTTGAACCATCTCTGAGATATGGGGCCAGTGCCCCACTCCTTGAGCCACAGGCGCCGCCCCATCTTCTAGGTTTTGTATTAAAGGCCCAGATAATTTCAAGTGGCCACTTTGGAGTTACAATGGTTTTGGATAATTTTTCCCCATAAGTTTATTAAAATTGGCAAGAATCGTCTTTGAAGTGAATTGATAGTAGTGAACAATTGAACAAACTACTTAAAGAGAGACCCGGGTATTTCAGTATTTTTGATTCAAGCAGACTATATAACTGGTTAAAGTATTTCAGGGGTGGTCTCTTTTTGCCCCCCTCCTTCCCTGTTGTTAGTGTTCTTCAGACAAAACTGTAAAATACGTTTGAATTGTATGCTGAATAGTTTTACCAGATTCAAAGAGTGTTTAGATATTGCTTAAGTTTCATGGCACTTTATTTTTCACCTTTATTAGAAGTTTTAGGAATTTTTTATTTCAGTCCTTTTCATATCACAATGGGACAACTTTTCTAAATGAATACATTGAAAGAATACAGAATAGTTTTCCTTTTATCTTTTATTTACATGGAAATTTAAGATGTTGCTCTTTCCCAGAAGCATGGTAGTATTTTTAGGGGGGGTTTTTTGGAGACAGAGTCTCACTTTTATTGCCCTTGGTAGAGTACTGTGGTGTCATAGATCACAGCAACCTCAAATTCTTGGGCTGAAGCGATTCTCTTGCCTCAGCCTCCTGAGTAGCTGAGACTACAGGCACCCACCCCAATGCCCAGGTATTTTTAGAAATGGGGGGTCTGCTCAGGCTGGTCTTGAACCCATGAGCTCAGGCAATCTACCCACCTCAGCCTCCCAGAGTGCTAGGATTATAGGCATGAGACACTGTGCCCGGCCCAGCATGGTAGTATTGAGATAGCGATGTGTGTCTCTGTATATCCTGATATTTAGGAATGTGAAATTTTGTTTTTGCTTTTTGGCTCGTAAATTGGATGTTTTATCTGGAGTGGATAAGTACAACTGTGGCAAGCACATGGAATAATACAGAAGACTTTGATCTTAAATCCAAGGAACTTGGCTAATTCTGGAGATAGCCATATGAAAACTTTAAAACAGAAGTATGGGTAGCTGACTTGAAGTAACTCTATGTCAAATAGTCATAGGTTAAGTATCTTCAAAGAACTTGGATATTATTTCAGAGGATACAAAATAAAAAAACAAACTGGAAAACATAAAGATTACAGAGAAAAAACCAACACCTTCCTGTGCAGTCCTCTTGGAATTTGTAAGTACTATATTATGGTGAGCAAATCAAATGTTCATTTGTAAACTGTAAGAGTTAAGTTTATCCTATGTTATTCTTGGAAGCTTTTCAGTTTCTTGCAATAATATTGCTTGACTTCAGTTTCCTGGACAGCCTGAAAACAACTATTATCCATTGTTTTCATAGAAATGCAGAAAACAAGACTAAAGAATTTTTCGGATTCAAACAGTCCTAAGTTAAGAACTTTTGTACTTTTAAAGTAAAAAACTAAATTTCATATGCCCAGCATTTTAGGCTTTATGAATCCATGGAGTGGAAGAAAGGTGGGAAAAAACTGAACAAATACTTCACATGTCTTGATAGTTTACATTTTGAATGTGAGTTTAAAACTGCATTCTAATGCAGTTTAGTGTTCAGTTCGGAGTTATTTAGTTGTTTAAAACTAATATAGGCCTTGTTTTTTAACCTGCTATTTCACAAAATAGCTGTCTTCAGATGCAACTGTTCCTAACATTTTAAAATCCATTGTAGAATTAACTTTCTGAAACAGCTTAAAGTGGTTTTGTGGTGCAACTTTCTATATTAACATTTTACTACCCAAAAGGAAAGTAATTACCAGCAACAGAAACAGAGAGAAGTAGAGCAGGCTTATTAACTTAGGAAAATAATGAATATTCATTTTTTTTATCCCAGGAAGGTTATGGTGGTTTAACTTTATAAAACAAGCTTTTTTTTTTTTTTTTGAAAATTACATATGATAAAGATTTATTAACCAGAGCTTCTAAAGAATATCTACAAAAAGAAAACCCAATAAAAAAAAAGAAGGATTTAAGTAGAGTTTTTTAGGGGTGGGGAGATTATTTGAGGATACAGGAATCTGGTTAGACTGATTGCATTTGGTAGGCAAAAAAAAAAGCTTTTTAACAAAGAAGTTGTGGGCTCTGCGCTTGTGGCTCAAGTGGCTAAGGCGCCAGCCACGTACACCCAAGGTGGTGGGTTCAAATCCAGCCCGGGCCCGCCAAACAACAATGATGGCCGCAACCAAAAAATAGCCAGGCGTTGTGGCGGGCACCTGTGGTCCCAGCTACTTGGGAGGCTGAGGCAGGAGACTCACTTGAGCCCAGGAGTTGGAGGTTGCTGTGAGCTGAGATGACAGGGCTTTCTACCCAGGGGGACAGCTTGAGGCTTCTGTCTCCAAAAAAATAAATAAATAAATAAATAAAAAAGAAGTTGTGAATATTAACTGTTGTAATTGAAGTTCCTTTCCACAAATGGAAGAATTAACTTTTAATATTTGCATTTTTTAGATTGAATGGTGTTTTTAGTTACTATTAGTTATATTTTCTGTGAATGATAGGCATTCAGTATTTTTTAAAGAGAGATGGGGAAGAGTGGAAAATAGGAATTACCAAGGATCGTGAGATTAGAGAATGAAAAGTATTATCTTGATTTTGTTGAAGGTTTCACGAGCATATACGTATGTCAAAACTTAAAGTGTACGTTTTACATATATAAAGTTTGTCATGTATCCCACAGTAAATGGTATAAAAAATTGAAATACACTAAAATTTATTGTTAAACAATATTAATGAATACATCAATGTAACTAAAATTAGTAAGAATTTATTATATTATCTTTCTGAGATAAAAGATTGTAATTTTTGAACACTTTACAAAGATGGCCTAATTTGTCATTTGCTCATTTATTTTGAGATAATTTTTTTGCAAAACTGTTGGATCTTGGTAGCTCACAGTAAGAGGTAATAGAGTCTAAAAGAATATAGGTCTTCAGATACAAAATTGTCAGCTTTAAAATAGGAAATTCAGTCATAGTCAATTGGATTACGTGTGTGTTTTCTGTTAGCTCTTCAGAAGATGTAATTGTGTTTTCAACTTGACTTTTGAAATTGGTGAGATCTACTCCCCTTTTCATTTGAGAGAACCTGTATTTTATGCTTTCCTTAGTGATTTTTCAAGTTACTTGTGTGAGATTATGTATTATAAATGTGGTTAAGAAGTTGAGCTAGAATCAGATGAGCTTTATTTATAGAAAAGAACCATATAACACTTATAAGTGATTGCTTTCTTTTAAATTGTCATGATGCTATTACTGGAAGCAAGAGTAATAGGCTAGTAATCAGGATAAAGATTATACTTGAGATCAGGGTTTTTAACAATACACTTCAATTCTTTAATTATTTGTGAAATTTGCTTACAGTAATTGTTCAATGACATTTAATTGAGTGGTTTGGTAAATATTTTCAGTATTTTATTTTCTGGGAGTTGAAGTAGATAAAACTACTAGTTAGTAATTGGAGCATTGCTGGACTACTTCTTTCTTCAAAAGTATACCTTTTTCTCCTATCTTATTCCTGTTTTTCCTTCCTCTTCTCTCTCTGGTGTAAACCATAGGTCTAATAATAATCATAAAGGCTAACATTTATAAACAGTGGTGTCATGTGTTTTGTGTGTACTTTATATGTAGTATGTCTTAGTACTTAATACACTCTGAGGAAAATAATATTACAGTCACAGTGGTACAAGTGAGAAAAATTAAAATTTGGGGAGGCGGCAGTGGGAGAAAGTTACATGGTTAGAGAATTGGAATTTGGACAAAATATCCAAGCAGTCTGACTCCACAGCTCACACTGTTAATCACTTTGCCATACATACACTGCTTTCTTGTGTCTTTAAGTGTTAGGTATTTTACTCATTCATTCTCTTGAGTATTATCCTTGATATTTTTGTTTTTCTTTCCATATACTGCTGTTCTTTGGCTGATGTTGATTACAGACTACTAGTGGCGTTTGCAAATAAGCTAAGAGAATTGAATTTACTGTGTTATTTGGGAGATAGCTATTTGGTTCGTTAAAAACTAAAATATGATTTTTGTTTATACCTCATACACCCATAGCTTCTTTGCACAGGTAGGGAGCTAAACACATATTGGCTTTGTTCTACTTTTCCTTTTTTTTTTAGAGATGGAGTCTCACTTTATTGACCTTGGTAGAGTGCCGTGGAGTCACACAGTTCATAGCAACCTCCAACTCCTGGGCTTAGGCGATTCTCTTGCCTCAGCCTCCGCAGTGGGACTATAGGTGCCCTCCACAAAGCCCACTATTTTTTGTTGCAGTTTGGCCGGGGCCGGGTTTGAACCCGCCACTCTCGGTATATGGGGCCGGCGCCTCACTGAGCCACAGGTGCCGCCCCCCCCCTTTTTTTTTTTTGAGACGGAGCCTCAAGCTATCCCCCTGGGTAGAGTGCCATGGCATCACAGCTCATAGCAACCTCCAATTCCTGGGCTCAAGCGAGTCTCCTACCTCCGCCTCCCAAGTAGCTGGGACCACAGGCGCCCGCCACAACATCTGGTAATTTTTTGGTTGCAGCCATCATTGTTATTTGGCGGGCCC
>CAUYQV010130977.1:0-26185 GCA_963574575.1 Galagoides demidoff
AACTCAATAACTAAGAAAATGACATGAAGGTTATGTTAACCAGTTTGATGAGAGTATTTCAAAATGTATATGAAAATAGCACACTGTACCCCATGATTGCATTAATGTACACAGTTATGCTATAAGAAATAAAAAAAAAAATAAATAAAAGGAAACACACATGTCTTCCAAGAAATTCTAAGTCATTAACCCAAAGTTTCATCCTATTTCACACGGAACTTTCAAAGTACTTAGGAAAGCAATATATATGTGCCCCTAGATCTGGGGAAGATATATCATGATCCAGAAATGAATGTGGTCAAATACTCAATAGGAAAAAAATCAATTAATCCAATTTAAAAATGGCCAAAATATCTGAATAGGCATTCCTCAACAGAAGACATACACATGGCCAACATGTATAAGAAAAAATACTGAACATCATTAGTCACCAGAGAAATGCAAATCAAAACTACAATAAGGTATTATCTCACCCCATTCAAAATGGCTTTCTTCAAAAAGACAGACAATAATGAGTGCTGGCAAGGATGTGGACAAATGGAAATCCTCATACATTGTTAGTGGGAATGTAAATTAGTGCATGGAGGTTCCCAAAAAACTGAAAATAGAACTATCCTAGAACCAGTAATCCCACTGCTAGTTATATACCCCAAATAAGGGAAATAAATACATTGCAAAGTTGTCTGCACAGTGCTGTTTATTGCAACACTATTCCCAATAGCCAAGATTTGAAATCAACCTAATTGTTCATCAATGGATAAATGAATAAAGAAATTGCGGTACATATACATGGTGGAATATTACATGGCCACAAAAAGAATGAAATCCTGCTATTTTAAACATGAACAGAACTCAAGAACATTACAGGCCAAGCACAGAAAATCAAATCTCACATGTTCTCACTCATGGGTGGGAGATAAGTATTAAAACAATAGATCTCATGGAGACAGAAAGTAGAATGATGGTAACCAGAGGTTGCAAAGAGTTGTGGGGGGAGCATAAAATGAGGGTGATTCATGGGAGCAAAAATATAGTTAGTTAGATAGAATGAACAATATTTAAAGCACAACAAAATGGCTATAGTCAACAATAAGGTGTGGTATACTTTAAAATAACTAAAAAAGTAAAATTGGAGGGCGGCACCTGTGGCTCAAAGGAGTAGGGCGCCGGCCCCCTATGCTGGAGATGGCAGGTTCAAACCCAGCCCTGGCCAAAAACTGAGAAAAAAAAAAAGTAAAATTTGGATGTTCCTAACGTAAAAAAATGATAAATGTTTAAAATGATGGATAACCCAATTACTCTGATTTGATTAACACACATTGTATGCCTGTATTAATACATCAGAGGGACCCTATAAATGTATGCAACTATTATGTACTCATATTAAAAATGTGTTTTAGATTTACATTAGATAATTGAAATAAGTGTTGATGTTCTGTGGCACTATGGAATGACTATAGTTAACAATACTATACTGGAAAAAAAAATAATTAGAAGACTTCCTAGTCACATGAGCATTTGGTTAGGCCAATGTTCATGAAAGAAAGATCTGCCAAACGCTCAGTTGAACTTTAAGTATGTGAATTATTCCTTAATCAGCAGCTCACAACACATGCACAGCAGGCTCCTGCCAAAGCATATAATGTGAATTTCCAACCGGTAAACTTTTAGGACAAGTCCAACTGTGAGGCACAGGGCTTACTTCTCTTTCAGCACGGTGCCTCCCCCACTGTATAATAAGGCCTCTCCTTGTGAATCCAGTTATCCAGGACTGCATCCCTCCATCAAGCCACACTATTGAAAATTTGCCTTTCTTATCTTCTTAGCATTTCACAGAATTAATTTCACTTAATTATGTTACGGCCTCTACCTTTAGCTTAAATACACACTATAGAAAACAAGGTTATGAAATCTACTGCTTTTTTTTTCATTAAATCATTGAGGACATTATTTAATCCCTCCATGACTTCTTTACGTAGACAAGGATGAAAACAATCTTTGAGACACAAAGTAGAAAAAAGTTTTGTTTCCCCTGAAGAACAAGTATGTTTCTCCCTCCCCACCATCAATACTCCCTTTCCTGGGCACTGTGAACACATAAATAAGTCGTGTCTTTGGCTGCCAGGAAGCTCAGTGTCAAGTTTAGCAGGCAAACTTGACATTTGTGCTAAGACCTCTAAGATCTGCACGTTTGTGTTCTTTCAGCTACTCTTTATTGTCTATTTTATTCATATTTGGGATGATTCTAATTCTCATTTTTATTTCATTAGCCACATAAAATGTCTAAAAAGTGAAGTAAAAAGTAAGAAAAACAAGAAGAAAGAGAAAATTAAACAGTGTGATTGTGCAGTATTTATTAAACACCTCTAGTAGAAAGGCAAGTGTTATGAGCTTATTATTTTTTTTTTTTTTTTTTTTGAGACAGAGCCTCAAGCTGTCCCCCTGGATAGAGTGCTGTTGCATCACAGCTCACAGCAACCTCCAACTCCTGGGCCCAAGTGAGTCTCCTGCCTCAGCCTCCCAAGTAGCTGGGACCACAGGCGCCTGCCATAACGCCCGGCTATTTTTTGGTTACAGCCGTCACTGTTATTTGGCAGGCCCGGGCTAGATTCAAACCTGCCACCTTAGGTGTATGTGGCTGGCGCCTTAGCCACTTGAGCCACAGGCACTGAGCCTATGAGCTTATTCCTAAGAGAATAATTGTCATGCTGGCTCTCCATGGCCTTCCATGTAACACTCTCCAGGTAGGAGTGTCTGAAACTGAAAACCAGACACTCAACTCATCAGATATCTTCACTTTTATAGTGAGAAAGGCATAAGCTAAGCTTTCCTGGCAGATGCCTTCACTCAGCAGCATTTACTGAGCATATATTATTTACAGAGGATATAAAGACGGAGAATACAAAGGCAGCAGAGTGTTTCAGAACACTCTCAAGCCAGATCGCTCACTATAGTCTGAATCTTGGCTCCATCACGAACAAGCTCAGAGGTCTTGAGCAAGTTATTCAGCCTCTCTGTGTTTCATTTTCCTCATCTGTGTAATGGGCTTACGAATAGCACCTATCTCATAGGGTTGTTATAGTTATCTGTGGAATAGTGCCTGGCAATCATTATAAAAAACAAAACAGAAGACATAGATTTTGACCCCAAGAATCTGAGAGTCTAGTAGAAAAACAGACACATAAACAGTTTGGGGACTTCGGGGCAAAGACAAAGAAAGGGTTAGTGGGTGAGCGTCATATATGAGTGTTACACAAAGCAAATACAAACTGCCAGTGCACAAAGGATATCAACATTTTTGCTGTGTTTGACAGCCAGCTCATCCCTTTTAGTTACATTCTTGTCATTTTCTATGTGTTACATGTATCCAAGAGAATTCCCTTCCTCCACTTCCCTTCTAACAACATGTAGTAGTTACTCTTTCATTGACATTTAATCTCATTGCCCATATGTAATAGCAACAATTACAGCATTTTCTCCCTGACATTTATGTCATCTAAGCATTATGTGGCCCATAAGCTCTAAGTGTCTTCAATTGCTCTGCCTTCTATTTTTCTGAGTTGAGAACAAAATTTTCACATGAGATCATGCACACTCTTTTGCATGCCAGTAGACCCACACACACTGGAACCATACCCACCAAGGCAGCGTCTGGGTACCATAACTGGATTCACCCCTGCCCAGTCAATCTGCTATTTTTTTTTTCATCATTTCAATGTATTATGTAGCAATCAACTGGACTGATCATGTGGCAACCAGACCTGGTCATTAAGACGGCAGCAGTAATCAGATCAGCTGGGAAACATTTCAGTTCCTTTTTGATCTAGAGATGGCAGGAGTCTCCATGTCAAAAAATTTTGCAACCTCAAGATAAACTTCATTGTATTAAGGCAGCATTCCTTCCTCGGGCTATTTACCTAATTTGGATGTAAGTGTCAAGCTGCCTTTAAGCATCCCCTTTTCTGAAACAAGCACACAGGATATGCAGTCAAAACTTGGAGTGTAGAAGCAGCATCCGTAGAGATGCTCCTGTTAAATAATGCAGCTGGAAAGAGACACCGTGGAGACAACAAGGCTTCTTCATTGTTGTCTCTTCATAAAGGGCTGGATTCGGATGGTGTTTAATTTCCCAATTCATAATTCTCAGGTCTGTGCTGCAGCAACGTCTAGTTAGCTATGTCTTCATGTCCTGCGGGGTGGTGGGGGCAGCTGGGCAGCAGCAGGCTGCTGGTTCGGGTTGATTGTGTGGCCTGGCCTGAAGAGCCTCCTGGGACCAGCAGTGTTCTGCAAATTAAAGTCGGCCTGGCCTGAAGGTCAGCATCCATCCCCCAGCAGTCACTGGCCGTCCCAGCCCACTGCCCTTGAGAAATTGGTGCGCTGCAAAACATATTTGCTCAAATACGGAGAGAAAGCGATTCTTCACCTAATTACATCCATTTGGCTCTGAACAGATAGATCTCTTTGTGGGGCGAACAAAGCAAGAAGGGAAGGAATGTTTATGTATTTCTTAAATCCCTCCAAATTTTTTTATTGGGAAGCTGCATAGCTAAAATTAGATGATGAATGTGTACGGTTTGCAAATTTGGGAAAACTGTATAAAGAGGGACAGGGAGGGTTAGTGAAGGCTAGGCAGAGATGGGGGGTAGGTACCCCACTGTAAGATTGTCTCACACAAACTGACCTCAGCAAATCCCCATCTACAAATAGCTTCCAACCACAAACACCTTCTCGCTAGTCTCCACCAAAATCGCAGTCGTTCTCTATTGTTCAAGGGTTTTTCTAAATGCCCTATTCAATCTTCCTACAGCTCTTTGCAACATCTTTACTAATTTGCAGAGAGAGCTGAATTTTGGCCAAGCATGTTACATGTAAACTATTCTGTTAACTAGGGGTTAACTCTGTGGACAGAGAAGCCCAGAGGAATGATCTAGGAGTACTCATACAGTGGTTTGAGAGCCATACAACACTGGTGTGCCAGCCTGTGGAGGCCAGGTCAAGGGACCTCAAGTCTACTTGGGCAAAATTACAAAGTAGGTAACATTTCTCTCAGGCCAAAGAGGCTTCCAGAGCCTTTACCCCCTACCCTGTCTCTCAGCTGTTGTCCAGATGAGTTCTTTCACTCACCCCATCCCCACTGTCTTCACGCCCCTAATTTTGTCCTCTTCCTAGACTGTTCACCCACACTAAAACAAATAACAGTTCTCTTGGGTTCAGTTACATTTCAATAGGGATCAACACTAAAGAGATGAAACTCTTTGTGGAATTTCAGGCCTCAGTTGCAGACAGGTGAAGGATTGTATCAGCCTTTCTGACATCCCTAAACAGCTCTGTGCTGTGCCCCCGCCCCCAAATCATTCCCTCTTGGCTGGAGCCTTTTCAGCACAGTGGTGCCAAGCATTTACTTATCTTGAGCATAATATTTGATCCTGGAGCCCTGTGAAAACATCACCATGGAGAAATAAGGAGGATGAATGAGCTGAGAATGAGAGACAGCTTTAACCCCCAGCTCCACCGAATTCATCTGAAAAGTGAGGGTGTTCATTACAATCCACTTCCCACACAGCATCGTGCAAGAGGCAATGGAAGCCTGTCTCAGGGAGGCTTCAAAATCCTCAGATTAAAGGGTTTGTACAGTTTGAGAACAAAGGAACACAAAGCCATAACGTATAGTTTAAAATATTTTCACTATCCTGGTCTTTAAGAGAGAACCACAGCTTTTTTTAGTTATTTTATCCTAATTTGCAAGGCATCCTTGCTGAATTGTTCATTTATTTCCAAGATCATGTTGGCAGTCGCAGGTGAAGATTCAAATGGGCAGGGGAGAAGAAAGAAAAGGGTGCCAGCGGGAGAAAAATGGACCCTTTGACCTTTAGTGAGCGTTTCGTTTGCAAAGCACGCATTTCATTCTAGCTAATGGTGAAAACAAACAGATGTGGTGAATGGTCTCTTCTCTTCCAGCCCCACAGGTTTAGAATCTATCCCATCTCACCTGGGTTGAACACCTTTGGGCCCCATTCTGGATATATCATATTTTCTGTTAGCCCGACTTACTGAGTCCACAGTAAGTCCCTGAAAATAGAGTTTTGTTTGGTTGGAAAGGCATGAATTTGGTCTTCATAAAAAAGAAAAAAATAATGACTCAAATAACCAACTATACTTATAGTTAGCTCAGAAAACTGAACAGTAAGAAAGAAAAAAAACAGGAAAGAAGGAAGGAAGGAAGGCAGACAATGTGGAAGTGTGTTATGTGAATTACGACTTAATATACTTAGTTGAAGAATATTAACCAATCTCCTCCACCATGTTCTACTGGTGGATCCATTCCTAGCTCAATCCAAAGTTGTATTCAAATTTTAAAAAGAAAAAAGAAAGAAAAGAATAAGACCGACTCTAGATTCTATCATAACTGTGGTAAAGGGATGGTTTCTCAGCCCCTAGATAGCTACGGGCACTTCATAATAGAATCCAGCGCCTTTCACCCCTAAATCACTGATTTGAATCCAACCCAGGTCACTATTGACAGAACGTTATTACCTCTAGGTGCTGTCTGGTGGCCCATGTGGAATCAGTTGATGGTCTCTGTCCTGCTCCGCGTGGACAGTTACCCACATCACCTCGTTGTCAGTTTCAAACGAGAAGCCAAGGAGTTAATGGATGTGAAGCCTGAGCCCCCCGCGCACCGTGAGGTGATGCCCTCCAGGTCAGAGAGGAGGACACTGGCTGCGATGTGTGAAGCTGGGCTCGCTCTCCCTCATCACTTTCCGGGACATCAATCCATCTCGTTGCTCCACAGTCACCTTTGCTAGGGACAAAGAATAAAAAACATGACTAGGGTTTTAGCTGGGATTTGTTTCCATCTTTCCTGGCATGGGAGGCTCCCAGGGATGCAGTCAGCTTACGTGAACTTTCAGTTCACCATCCTGATCAGAAAAACGGCACAGAGCAGAGCTGTATGAATATTCAGTTTGCAAATCAAATGTTATTGGATTACAGTTTCTACTAGCTTTGGTATGATAGATTTTACCGCAAAATAAATGATCTGAATTCAGCCAGAGCCACAGGCACAATACTGAAATTCCTATTCGAGAAGACAAAGACGCACACGTTTGAGGATGACCACCTTTGTCCCGTGACTGTCCATATGCCCAGCTGGATGAAACTTTGGAGACCATATAATCAAACCCTCCCCACGTCTTTTCAGTGAGAAAAATGACATCCACATAGGCAAAGGATCCTGTTCGAGGCAATCCAGTGAGAAACTAACACAAGGAAGATTAATTCAAAAGTGCCCTCATTCCAAATTCTGAATTCAGAACTCTGCAGTGCCCTTTCACAGAGGTGCTTTGTCTCTTTTCATACAGCAGGTGTTTAACTGAGCCTTCCCATGGCCAGTCTCTCTGCCGGGCCCTGTGGGGTGGGATGGGGAGGGGGAGGGGCCGTACAAGAAGAAAGCGGAACTCTCTGGGCTCAACATTTAGCACAAAGCCTGGCAAGGTGGAATCTCAATATACAAGAATGACAGGATGGAGGAACAGAAGTTTGCAGATAAGGGTTATCACCTGTTAGATCTTACCACAAACATCCTGAGATGAAGATTGCAGTGCAAGTGTTTTATTTGGGAGGTGAAGACAGGAAGCAGCAGGACAGGACAGTGGAAGTGAGAGAGGGAAGGGAAGAGTGGCGTACAGAGTGCCTTAGTGAGCCCAGATTGAGCTGGGCATGATGGCTCTCCATCCCACTGGGAACTTCCAGGAGAGGGTGAGAAAATTCCTTGGGGTGGAACACCAGAGGAGGTAAGAAGCTGGGACATCTGTTCAGCAATCCCATCACTAATTGGCTAAGGGCGACTCAAGTAAGGGTGTTAATGCCCCAGCCCTCCTGGCCCACCCATGTGGCAGCCACGCACACTCCTGCAGCCACAGGCAGAGGGTGGCCGGTGCCTGCAGTAAGAAGCCACCAGCCTTTCCAGAACCTGCATGTGGAGGGGGGGGGGGGCACACCTTCTTCTGTAAGGATTTGTCATATGATCTTGCTAAGAATAGGTCTAACATTTAGAAGACATCTTTGCTTGTTACTGTAAGGAGCAAAGATGGACGGCTCCGAGGAGGCCTGCAACATGGAAAGCAATTGCTGTGTCCGCTCAGCACGGCACTGAATGTAGGAGAGGGCACAGCTCACACACCCTGGCCCTCAGCAGCGCCGTTCCCTCTGCTTCCCAACTCACAAGTCAGCGTGCTCCCCTCCTACCTCTTCACCTCTCCGCTCTGCTGCCTCTGCAGAACGGCCCCTCTGCAGAATTCCTTCCTGCAAAAGCCCCTTGCCGATCCCTCTCCAGCCTCCCTTCCCATCGCCATGAAAGCAGAGCCCCCAGAACTGGAGTTTCTCCCTCACATCCTATCCTCCAAGTGTCTTCCCATATTTCCATCTCCTCCTCAACATTTATGGTCATATTGGAATTTTTGTTTCCAAATAACAGCAGGCAGTAGTTGCTCAAGAGTTAGTGAATGAATGGATCGCCACATACTAACTTGAGCTGCTGGCAGTGCACACAGGAGAACAGGCCAAACACTGCATGTGAATTTTATAGCAACTTTCAATCCAATTCCGGAAGAAAATTAGTCCATAGCCCTCAGGAATCAGCCAAGTTCCAATGATGTTTGCTGGCAAAACTAGAGAAAAAGCCCCTTGGAGTTCTCTTGCCCAAGCACTGTGCAATTCCTGGAGACTTCCTCTGGCTCCAATTTCCCTCAGAGAAACTATCTCAGTAATGTACACAGGGCAGGAAGATTGCTAAACGCACAGCAACTGCCCAGACATTATAACAGGGTGCAGGGAGGGAAATCCGTCTCAGAAGACATCGTGAAAATGAGGAACTGTCTTCTGTTGCCCTCTCGGGCAAATGAGAAGGATTTTGGAGGGGAAATGTCATGTGGAAACAGTTCTAAGAATTTTTTTTAATTATCTTACATTGGGGGACAGGGAGGAGGTGCCTAAGACTTAAGAACCATTGTGTGCTGAGAGCTTTTCTAGTAAATACCAAGGTAGTCTTCTGGGCACTGTGTGAACTACTTAATATGATCTCCTCCTTAATCCTCACAACACCATGTGAGATAGGTACAATTATAATTCTCACTTTACTGATGCATAAACTGAGGCTTGGGTATGTTCTGTGATCTGCCCTAAATTACACAGCTCACTCAGAACTGCTGTGATCCACACGCCAGTTGTCTGGACTCCATAAACCTTTCTGTTTCTAATGCACCCCACTGTCAGGGGGCAGCCCAGTGTTCTTTCCCTTAAGAATCCTCTTTAGATAGTACTTCCAGTGCTGTGAAGTCAGAGAGTTTGGGACACAGGTCCCACAGACTGCTGGTGGCATTCATGAGCATCCCAGGCTTTGAGACTACACACACCAGAGGGTCACATTTTAGTCTTCACTGTCAATTTTGCAACCCCGCAAAGGCCAAGCATCAGTGAGAGGAAATATTTTCCTCCACTCTGCAAAGGAAGCCTCCTGCTGGAGGTAGGAAGAGAATCTTCAGGAGATTCTGCAGACTCTACAGGAGTAGCCTTGTGCGCGGGTCCTCCGAGAAATGAGAGCAGCAAAGGAAGGCACCAGAGAAGGCCTGAGACACACCCATCTCGAGAGAGGCACCTGCTCTCGCTCTTCTGATGGACAGATGGCTACAGCTGCTTCATAATGAGCTTTGAGAAAGCCCTGACTCAGTAGAGCCCACAAATGTTATAAGTTAAAAGTATAGCAAACAACTTTAAAAATAAGCCAAAATGCCATTTTTGAGTCAAAAACTTAAAAATCAAAGTTGCTGGATCCTTGCTCGTCTCCTGGTCTCAACTGTAGTGATCATGACCAGCTCACAACCCTAGCCATTTGAATCACTCTCTGTTTTTTAATTTAAAGTACATGGAGGTTATAATCTGGCTGGACTCTAAAGCACCACAAAAAGTGACTTGAATTAATAAATTGTGGTGCATGTATACCATGGAATACTATTCAGCCATCAAAAGATGGAGACTTTACATCTCTTAGATTAACCAGCATAGAGTTGGAAAACATTCTCCTTAGTAAAGAATCACAAGAATGGAAAAGCAAGTATCTAATATAAAATGAGTAGATGAACAAATACACACCCACCCAAAAGAAAAGCACAATTAAACTCAGGTTGAGGGGAAGGGATTGGTGGGCTCTCACCTAATAGACACGATATAAGGGTATATGGCTTATCCTGGGTGAGGGGAACAACTACAACGTGGACTCCACCTAACAAATGCAAACAATGTAACCTAATTGTCTATTCCAGGGGTCCTCAGACTTCTTAAACAGGGGGCCCATTCACCGTCCCTCAGACTGTTGGAGGTCTGGACTGCAGGCCCCAGGACAAGTCAACTGCTAAGCAGGACAGGCAGTGGTGCAAAAACACCTGGTGGGCCAGATAAATGTCCTAGGCGGGCTGCATGTGGCCTGTGGGCCATAGTTTGAAGATGCCTGGTCTATACCCTCATATTAATCTAAAATAAAAGGAAATAAAATATTTGCAAAATATTCTCTGCTCATGCACCACCTCTTTATAAAATTTTTTTTTTTTTTGAGACAGAGCCTCAAGCTATCCCCCTGGGTAGAACGCCTGTGGCATCACAGCTCACAGCAACCTCCAACTCCTGGGCTCAAGTGAGTCTCCTGCCTCAGCTTCCCAAGTAGCTGGGACCACAGGCGCCTGCCACAGCACCCGGCTATTTTTTGGTTGCAGCTGTCATTGTTGTTTTGGCGGGCCCAGGCTGGATTCAAACCCGCCACCTTAGGTGTATGTGGCTGGCACCTTAGCCACCTGAGCCACAAGCGCCGAGCCTATAAAATTTTGTAATGAATATTTTGTAAATAAAGGTACATTTAACTACAAAAAAAAAGTGACTTGAACTTGCATTACCCAGGGGTACTGCATTGTTAAGAGGAAAGGTCACCAGGGCCTACCATGAAAGCCATTTTTACCCATGGTATATCAAACCCAACCTCCCTGGTAGCAAAGCAGGCTTCAAGCTTCCATTTAAGATGATCATGGCCTTTCACTGACCCCGGAGACTCCACCCCGCACTGAGGATGCACCGGCAGGTCCATCAGCAGCACCTCCTGCTCCTGCACATCCTGACTCCAGGTGCAAAGCTGGAGATGAAGAAGGTGAGGAGCACCTTGCCCCTGCAAAAAGTGGGTGATGACTGATATGTGGATAAAAAGTGTCTAGCATGATATATGTCACTTGGTATACAGCAAAGACGTTTGTCAAAGGGAAACTTTATATTATAATCATAATCATAACCCTTTGTATTTATGTAGCATTTCTCCTTTCATACAAAATTCTGAGTATCTCAACCCTGATCCTTGCTCTTAAAGGTGTGCGTTAACATTATTCTCATTTTGCAGATGAGCCTCAGTATGGTGCTTGCATACCACGTGCCATATGCCAGCCCTGCTAGACACTCTTTGATGCAGTGTCTTATTTAATCTCCATGGCATTCCTCTAGACAAGGTGTTCATCATCACCCACATCTTGCAGATGAGAGCTGAAGTCACCCAGTTCCCACCGAGATGGCTCAATGCGCCTCTGCTCTAGGGGAGGGGTCAGCAGGAGGCATATTCTCTTCATCCCCAGTGGAAGCTTGAAACCTGCTTTGCCACCAAGGAAGCTGGGTGCAATATGCAATAGGTTAAAGTGGCTTTCATAGAGGGCCCTGATAATCTTTACTCTTAGCAGTGCTGTGTCCCTGAGAAACGGAAGTTCAAAAAGAGGCTCAGGATGGCACCAAGACTCACCCAAGGTCACATATGAAGAAAGTGGTGAAATAAGGCCTTGGGCCCAGAGACTCCTGACTCCACTCTGCAGGGGAGTCAGTCACCAACTCCTCAGTTTACTACTCAAATGACCAGAAACAGCCATGTGACCACTAAGCATCAAAGCAAGAGTGGGGTGGGCTGTCACCATCCCCCCAAGTTCCCTAAGTTTGCCTTGCAGACAAAACAGACTTAGATAAGAACAATGATCAAATGCAACAAGGCTAGAACCTGGGCCTCTGACTTTTTCTTCTACTCCCCATTTCCTACATAGCAGTAAAGATGGCAGCTGACGCTGACCCTCCCCTCACTGGCCTCTTGTTTACTGCCATCCGCGTTCCTTTCTTCAATTCCCTGGCACGCCAAAGCTTCAGAAAAAGGGCCATTTGCTAATGCGGCCTCTCCCCACTTTCTGGACATCAGCAAACCCCGCAGATTTCTCCCAGAGGATTCGCCCCTGGTAACTTTCTCTGGGATTTTCCCCGCCATACCAGGGCAGCCATGGACAGGATCGGCATCCGAGATCAGCAGAGCCTGCGGCCGGCAGTCCAGACCACGGTCACTCAGTGCCTGCCTCCAGTCGTGCTCACATTTTAAAGCCAAGGCTCTTTCATCTGTTGACATTTCTTTTCCCATCAGCTTCTGACCATTACCATGCCTGGCCACACGTTCACTGAGGAGGGAAACAAGAGCCTCTTTTGTCTGTTTACTTTATCAAACCACAGTCACAAAAAAGTCGACGCAGAACAAAGATGTTCTCTGTACCCTTCACCTGGCTCGTGACCCTGGCAAGAAAAAAGTGTATTTACTATTGGGGAGGGAAGAAACAGCTGAAAGATGGAGCCCTCCGAACGAACACCATTCCACTCCCCTCTCTGGCTCCTTACTATAAACTGCCCTGTGATGGTTGACAAGATAGAAAAAGGAGGGGGGGAATTATTTCTGGGGCCAAACATTAAAACAAAGGAAGCCCAGAGCTGGTTAATTCTTCAAACGAGACAAACATAAATGGTGCATGGTGTGCAGTAAGGTGTAAAAGAGGAAGGGAGATGCATTAGAACCAAGAGGCGTAATGTATTATCAACAGCTCTGCGGCTTTGATGGGCGAAGGCTTTTATACGGACACCGCATTGATAGGTATTTCAACCAGCAGTAAAAAACCGTTCTTGACACTCATCTATAGGGAAAAATATCCATGTACTCTTGGCTGTAGGACCAATTAGTCTGTGAAAGCAGCAGGGTGGGGGGACAGAATATAAATGCAGGATGCATCCGCACTTGATTACTCTAATGAAATGTCCATTGATTCCTATAGATTAATGTGAGAGGAACAGCAGCTGCAGAGTGGCTAACACCTCCAGGTCAGCAGCTGCGTGTGAGGGTGTGTGCACGTGTGTGTGCACCCCCGCGAGCTTGGGCCTCGGAGAAGAGAGAAATTAGAAGAAGAGTGCGTGGGCGGGTGAGACTGATTATACTGGACAGAATCAAGGAAAGGGTCTGTGTGTGTCGGCGGACAATAGGAATCTGGCCCAGCCACTTTCCGGGAGCAGGACAGAGAGCTCCATTTCCCTCTTCCCATCCACATTTGACTTTGCTGTGAGGGGGACAGAGAGCTCACAGGTCACCTAGTTTGGTTCCATTAATTTCATACAGCCTTTAATCACCCGGAGCAAACGCGGAGTTCAAAGATGGCTCCCTGCCAACTCCCTGGCGCGCACCCTCCGCCCCGGAGCTGACACTGCTGCGCGCCCAAGCCAATACTCTGCCTCGGGTAAAGGTGCCAAACTCGCGATGCATCCGCCAAGCTTAAAGGACCCAAGCCCTCCCCACGTAATTACTGGAGCACTATTCTATCCCTCCTGAACTTGGCGTCAATTTAAATTCTATATCTCAAGAGCAAAAATGTTTAAAAAATGCTTTCTTCCTTACCGAGTAAGCAGCTCTTCCATGGCTACAAGGGCCTCCTTTTTTTTTTTTCTTTTTTTTTTTTTTTGAGACAGAGTCTCACTCTTTTACCCTGGATAGAGTGCCATGGTGTCATAGTTAATAGCAACCTCAAACTCTTGGGTTCAGGCAATCCTCCTTCCTCAGCCTCCAGAGGAGCTGGGACTATAGGTGCCTGACACAATGTCTGGCCGGTTTTTCTCTTTTTAGTAGGGGGTGGGGTTGTCTCACTCTCACTCAGGCGGATTTCAAACTCCTGAGCTTAAGCAATCCACCTGCGTCGGCCTCCCAGAGTCCTGGGATCACAAGCGTGAGCCACCTGGACAAGGGCCTCCTTTTATAAATGCGGTGCCTCCAGCCTCGCAGCAGAAGGCCTGAGATCCGCTCAGAATTTTGCCTAAAATCTCTCCTGGAAACATGCATGCACAAATGTCATTTACACAAAAATCCCAGTTAGCTAGTATGTCTTTGCTCTAGCTGGTTCGTAACAATTTCTACTCTCAGAAAAGGAAGTGGCGGAGAAGTCTGAGAACCAGGAGAGCCCTGTGCTTGCAGGCATTTCAGCAGCCGCAGAGCTGCTGTGTGGTGGGAGCAAATCTGCTGCATTAGCCCCAGAAAGAAGAACCCTTAACACTGGGATTGTCGGGCACATGGCAGGGTTGTTGGCAGAACAGCACAGGTAGGAAAACCAGGGAGCAGCAGGCGGCCCTGAGAATCTTTTCACACCCAGAGAACTCCTACTCTAGCCAGAAAATTCAGTACCCAACACAGATGAGACCACCTAAGGCCAGCAAGCCAGGAATTGGCAGGCACGGTGTTCAAAGGCATTTTCCTCTGACTTTCTCTGAGGACTCTGAAGGCCAGTCAGAACATGCTGGTCCCTCTTAGTTCTATTTCTCTGCATCACTACTTGTAAAAGACCAGCAGGAAAGGGGCCCTTCACTGGAGTGGTAGGAAAATGGATGACCAGGGCAGACTGTATTAGCAAAGCTGCTAGTTAGGTATTGAGGATAGAGAGTTCTGGACGTTTTACCACAAAACACATTCACTCAGCATTTGTGTATTTGCTCAACGAATTATCACTGACTTGGTTTTAGCTATGACTAGAGACTGATCTCTAAACTGGACTTTCATGCAAGTGGATAAATAAATGACAGAATCAGTAGATGCCAAAACTCTATGTGTGCACCAAATCAGACTGACAATTTTACATGTAAACAGGCCACAGTCTTCCGATTACTCTCCAGCTAAGACAACTCTTTCCAGTTTCCCAAGTCTCCTTCACCTGTCGGCACCATGCAAGTCTGTGTTTTAAGGAGTGCAGGCCCAGCGTTCCTTCTTTTATTGAGAAGCTGCAGAACTCTAGCCAGTGGTTCAATAAATTGTATTACATCCCCCTCGCACTGAATGCCCTACACGCTATGGCTTTCCATGTGTAATTGCAAGCTGTTATTAGCCCTGAGCTGTGTCCGTTACTGGCCACACTCTTGCTGAGCGGTCAATTTTTTCCCCTGCCATTTCCTTTGCTCACACCATGCTGACCACGTTGGCCAGAGGCGGCCCGAGGTTTATAGTGCAGCATTGATTTTTCTTTTCTCTCAATACTGACAGAATCATAGATCCAAGGCAAATAAAGAAATGCATTCTGGGGTGATGAAATGTCTTTCATTCAGGCTGGATTGAATCAAAGCCCATCACAGAAATGTAGGGCTCTGAAATGCGAGGGAAGCCCATGCCTCAAATTGTGGAAAAATAAATTTTATGTTTTCTCCACTTTCCTTTGGATTCATAAATTACTGGGGATGCGGACAGTCCAGTCAGCCACCAAACTTGGACAATAAGGACATTGTAAACAAGGAGTCTCTTTTTCCACCCTCATTAATTAGGGCATTGCTTGTAATTATGTTTTGAAGCATAGCCATTTATTAGCTTAAGGAACACCCAGAATCTCCCAGAGAACTGTCCTGCTGTAACAATATTGACTGAGGCTCAGCCCCTGCTAAGAAATGCAAGAAGGCAATTCACATAGGCTCGTGAAATTCAAGCTCATTGCCTATGACCGAGGGGCAGCGATGACTGACTGCAATAAATCAAGGAAATCTTCATTCAAACAAATAACTGGAGTTGACATCTGGTAAAGTGTAAATATGACCTTCACTAATTAATTTGGTGATATTCATACTTTGTTTATAGACATTAATCCGAGTTTGATCTTTAGCACACACAAGAGTACATGCTCACAGAGTAGTTAACAGAAAGAGTCCTGGAGTGAGAAGTCAGGAGACCTGGATATTCACGCTTGCTCTTCCATTAACGACAAACCATTGACCTGAAAATGTTACTATACCTTTCTTGGCTTGTGTCTCCTCATCTGCAAAATGGAGATGGCAATATTGACCATGGGTGGTCTTGATGGTTCAGTGGGGTGATGTTGATGAAGTGTCTGGTTCAAAGCCCAGTGCATGACATTCATTTGTGCATTAGGAGTGGCTCGTGCTAACCCCGCAAGCTGGGAACTAAGCACACAACAGTAAGCACAGCTGGTTCCTGCCTTCATGGAGACAGTAACCTGGTGAACATCAAGCATCATAGCAGGTGCTCAGAATAACCACTATATTACAATTATCATTGTTAGTCGTAATGGCATGTTTTAGAAATGAAGGAATCAGGCTGCATGACCTTAGGCCCTTTCCAGCTTTCAACCCCTTTAATCCATAATCAATAATAACATCTGTGTGTCTATGTGTGTATGTGTATCTGATCATATGTATAATTAGTATGCAGGAATGGTTTGCACTTAAGTAGATCTGCCTGCCAAATGACTCATTTTTTTCCATGCACGAGTTTAAGATCATTGAAAACTCAGGTATGGTTATTTGGTTTTCAATCTGCCTAATTCCAAAAAATATCTTGAAACAGAGTATTATTTTAAATGTGAATCGAAGCCTTTCCGGAATGCACAAAAAGAGTACCCATGTTATTTCAATCTATCTGACACATTAAATTCAGGTTCCCCAAACCTGAAAATATTACAGGAAAAGTGACTTATTAAAGGTGTGAGGGGATACCAAGGAGTATGGGGACATCTTTGAGTTCTAGTGATCTCAAAGACTAGGCATCCTCTATGGCATTTAAGTTCTGAAGAGGAGAAACCTTGTCTTATTTTTCATTCTTCCCAGGCACACCATAGATGCTTAATGCGTGTGGGTCAGCTAATGATTTAGTGCCTCAACCATTCGGGCAGTGAGGCTCTGGTTCAGGTACATCCATAAACAGACCGCAAAGGGACCTGTTTTCCTTTGTGAATGACCACAGCTAAGCCCTGACTAGTCACGACACATTTTGGTTTACACTGCTCAAGGGTGTATATAATTGGAAATTCAAAAGCCCTACCTCCAAACCAGGAAAAAAAATCTCTATAATTCCTTGGGAATTCATGTGTTGGAAAACATGAATGCAGGAACACGTGGAGGAGGAGAAACTCTGCAAGTTAGAAAGGACGAGTGTCTTCTCCCTGTCCTACCTGGCAATGGAGAGGGAAGCAATGCTTTTCATATTTGCTCTGACTGATTATAGGTCTCCAATTGTTTTTTAGGAAGTGTGGCCTCTTCATTTTGTTTGTTTCTTTGTCTTTTTTAAATCTCAAATGAATACCTCTTGCAATGTTCGTTGACATTAAGTTGGTTTTTCTGCCCAGGGACAGCATCAGGTCATGCTTTTGGCCATCTGTTTGGCTTTCTTCATATGACATGGTTTCAATGACTGAGGGAGAATTATAAGCTTAAATGTCAATGTTCACAAAATGCTAATATGTGTCAAAGGCACGCCTCCTGTTTTCCAGAAAAGAATCTAGTCAATTCATAAAATCCATTACTGGTATGAGGCACATAGGTCAACTCAGCCCCGTTCTTAATTCCAGACCCCACTATTCTTAGGTAATTTATATAAAGTAGGAGTTATAATTACTTGAGCCAGGAAATACTCTGCTCAATTCTACCTTTGGCCCCAAGTAATGAGAAAATTCAACAGCGTTTTGCAAGCACCCATGATGCATGAGGGTCTGGATCTCTGCCACCTTGGAGCTACCTGGGGAAATAAATGAGAGCCAAAGTTCAAGATGCACCCAAAAGGGGCCACGATGGAGGATGTGCCCAAGGATGTGGAGGCCTAGGGGGCAGCTTGCATCTGCAGTAAGAGCTATGGGCCAAAAAAATCCCATTTCTGAGGTGAGTTTTGGAGGAAGGGTAGAACCAAGGGGCAAAGGAAGTTGAAGCCAGGAGGATGTCGAGAGGAATGGAGAAAACCTGTCTCTCATAGGAAGTGAGGCATTCTTCTGTGTTTGCTCCCAAGATCACCTCTGAACTAGTCAATGGAACATCCAAAAATCTCACAGTGTTGGGAGGGGAAAACACCCAGACCAGGACACTATAGGAGGGGAGATGTGAGAGAAAAGAACACATACACCCCGTGACTCCTCCTTAGCTCACCACGGCAGGAGTCACTCACGGGTCCCTCCAACACTTCCATGTGGGGAGGCACTCCCCACACGTCTGAAGCTCAGGGCTCTAGATCCTACACGTTCCCCACACATTCAGCCTCACTCAGGAGACTCTTGGGATTTCTCCAGAGGCTCACTGGGGTATCTGGAAGGACAGGGCCCATCTGTGGCTTCTCAGAGTGAACTAGTCTCACGGTTGGCACAGCAGGGTTCAGCTTCCCTCAGTTCAGGGGCCAGAGGTGGGCATGGGGATGGGCGGAGGAGGAAGAGGGAGATAAAGTCATTTTTGGCGAGGAGAGAAAAGCAGAGCTATAGAGTTAGCCTGAGGCCAGGAGCACAAAGAAAATTCACCCTGGAAACTCACCCAGGCCACTCCCAGGAGGCGCTCTGACAGTGCACGTTTATCATTCACCTTAATTCAGATCAATTCTGATTTGCGAGAACATCAGCTGTTTGAAGAGATAGGTGACTTCGCCAATACATTCTTGCTTATCTTTCTCACTGACTAAATTAGTAAATTTAACAAAAAAAAAAAACTTCAGGGATTTGGCCAGGAAAAAAATGTTTGGGTGGAAGCCTATGGATCAAAAGGGTTGATTGAAATGTTCATTGTGTGTGTGTGTGTGTGTGTAGGGCCACATGGAGGGAGCACTTTCTAACTTCACAGAAAACTTCAGATCATCTAAATAATGAATCATGGCAGGCATATTAGGTGCCAAAAACCAATAATGATACATAAGATTCTTACTAACATTATTGTTACCATGTAAATATTTTGGAGCAAGGAGGATAAATTTTTTTTAATTGTACAGTATTATTCTTGTACTGGTTCCTTTTAGAAGTTTTCAGAGGTAAGAATTTCCCAAATGCTACCTGTAGATAGAAGGGTAGATTTTACATGAACCCAGTAGATAGAAGGGTAGAGTTTAAATGAACCTTAAGAGGCTCAATTGTCTCCCTAGGGTCAAAGGGGGACATTTAAGAAAAGAGCACCTGGCACCTTCCTCCGGAATCAAAAACTCCACACACAGGTGAAACCAAGCCCTGAGGGACACACTAGTGGGGAAATAACTTGTTTATTCTGTGTCTCCAACACATGGCACATCAGAGCTACTCAATATGTCTGTTAGATGAATAATGAAGAACAAGTGAATGAATTGGTGAATGAATGAATGAACAAAAGCCTCGTTTCTGATAAACTCATATAAAGCCCTGTGGTCTAACATCACCAGCATCACACACCGGATGGCTCCCTCCAGGGCACTGTGCTATTTCCTCCCCAGATGTCCATCTGGCTGACCCCTCGTCATTCAGGTCCCTGCCGATTATTGTCTCCTTGGAGTGGCCCTCCCTGACCACAATATTAGAGGGAAAGAAAACACTACGCCCACCCATAGTTGCCAGCTATCTCCTTCTCCAGAGTAATTATTATTCTCATAAAATACATTAGTATAATGTATCAATTTTCTATGGCTGCTGTAACAATTACCACAATCTCAATGGCTTAAAACAACACAACCTTATTATCTCACAGTTCTGGAGTTCAGAAGTCTGGCATGGGTTTCACCCAAGCTAAAAATCAGTGTCTGTGAGGCTATGCTTCTCCCTGGAGACTCTGTGGGAGAATCTGTTACTCTATTTTCAAGCTCTAGAGCCACGTTCTTTGGTGAGTGACTCCCTTCATCCAACTTCAAAGCCAGCCACGGTCACTCTTTTTGTTGTTCCGTTGTCCCATCTCCCTCCAGCCACAGGCAGGAAATGTTCTTGTTTTTTGTTTTGTTTGTTTGTTTGTTTTTGTTTTTGCCATGAACATTTTTAAAGATCATTAATTAAATTATTTTTTATTAAGTCAAATACACATAGATCATACACACATTCATGCATATGTGGGGTACAATGTGCTGATTTTTTTTTATACAATCTGATTTGGTTAGATCAAACCAATCATCGTAGCTTTCACCTCATTTACTTGATTATTGTGCCAAAATGTCTACGTTCTACACTTCACAGATTTGACTTGTACCCTTGTCATATGCTCCATAGGTGTGGTCCTGCTGCCTTTTACCCTCCCTCTGTCAAACCTCCTCCCTCCCCTCCCTTCCCACTCCATTTCTCTCTTTCATCCTGGGCGATAGTTGTGTTCTATCTCTCATAAGAAAGTGGGGGTAAATATAAGTAGGTTAATAGAAGTAGTGAGTACATTGGATACTTTTCCCTCCATTCTTGAGACATTTTACTCAGGAGAAAATGTTCTTGTTTTTAAGGACTTCTATGATTAGATTGGGCCCATTTGTATAATCCAGGTAATTGCCCGATCTCATAATTAGTCACATTTGCAAAATCTCTTTTGCCATGTACAGTAACATACTCACAGATTCTAGGAATTAGGGTGTAAACATCGTTAGGGGCCGTTATTCTGCCTACTACATATGACAGTAATTTATGTTTTGTTGTTTACTGTCAATTCCATGGTAGCCATGACTTCGTCTCATTTGCTGTATCATCAGCACCTAGTACAGGGCCCAGCACATGTTGGGCACTTCGTAAGTATCTGCAGAATGAATGAATAAATGAATAATCCCTGCATGTGAAATAGATTGTTTGGTCTGATCTTCTGCTGCCCCGCAGTTTTCATCCAGCTCTAAAGTATTTATGAACCAATTCAATCATCCTCTGTATATTTGCAACAGTGCCATAATTACTCAGAATTCTTCAAGAGCTAACACAGGACAAGAGCATTTTTGTTAATGTCTGAACATCTCACATCTATTTATTCACTCACAATGAAAAAGAAGTTGTAGAATTTATCATAATCAAGCTTTCCTAGAATCCCTTTCCCTTAGCAATTTCTTGCTGTATAGAATAAGACTAATTTAAGCAAGATTGCATGTACATTGTGAGAGATGGAAAGAATCACATTTATAACCCTTTCTTTCCAATTAAGATACTTACGTAATTTGATCAGAAAGAAGGTAGATTAATGAATTTTAGGACTGCTGGTGCACTGAGGGCAATGTGGTATCATATAAAAGATATCAGAAGCCTAGAGCTCTTAATTTGAGTCCTGGCCATACCATTTTCTGACTGTGTTCTTCTGAGCAATCTCCTTAATTACCAGCCTCAACATTCTCACCCACGAAAATGGGGGAAGCATACCTCTCAGGGGTTAGGTGGGCAGATATGGGTCAAGTACATGTGTAGCACACATAAAGTACTTGGTGAGTATTAGTTCTTTTTCCCTCTCTGTCTCTGATCTCACATCCTGAAAGGCTGAAGGATGGAAGCAGGGCAGGGGGGCAGAAATAAAACAAGGACAATTGGGTAAAAGTCAGGAATGAGAGCCTGCTGGCCGCAGAAGTTGCTGTGTTAAAGATAATAATAATAACAATAATAATAATACACTAGCTGGGCATAAATATCCAAGGAAGCATGCAGGATTTTTTTTCAGTGTGGTGGGGGAGGATAATGTCAATCTGACTATCAAGTCTCCCATCAGCTAATCTTATACTTTCTAACTCCATTGAGAATGACGTGCTTACATTCCCGCAGCCAGGAGAATTCAGGACACTTTCCATTAGAACAAAGGAAGCACTGAAATGACTCAACACTTGTTCAAAGAGTCATTGCTTGACCCTGGGCATAGATTGTTATTCTAGTTTGTCCAACAAGAAAACAGAAAATTGAAACTTTGGCCAGGCACAGTGGCTCACACCTGTAATCCTAGCACACTGGGAGGCCAAGGTGGGTAGATAAGCTTGAGCTCACAGGTTTGAAACCACGCTAGGCAAAAAAGCGAGACCCCCCATCCCTACTAAATATAGAAAAACTGAGGCAAGACGATTGCTTGAGCTCAAGAGTTGGAGGTTGCTATGAGCTATGACATCACAGCACTCTACCCAGGTCAATAGCTTAAGACTCTGTCACCCCAAAAAAAAGAAAAGAAAAAAAATTTTAACTTCCGCCCTCTCAGCACATTTTGTTGAAAAGGCTTAATTCATCTGAGAAAACATAGAATTATAAAATTACATGAACTATTATTTTGGTGTGTTTCCTTACTATCAATAATGAGTGTCCCATCCAGAATGACCTACTTAATCTTCCCCATCTCAATCTCCTCCATCTCTCAAGACTCAGCTCAAATTCTTCTATTACACCTTTCCTGATCACTCCTAGTTTTGATAATCTTTTTATTCCCAAATTTTAGAACTTATTATCTGTAGCCCCAATTCCCACATCTGGTTTATCATCAGACTCACCCCATTAGGCTAGGCACATGGCTCACACCTGTAATCCCAGCACTCTGGGAGGCCGAGGTTGGGGGGAAGGATTGCCTGAGCTCAGGGGTTCAAGACCAGCCTGAGCATGAGCAAGACCCCATCTCTACTAATAATAAATAGAAAAAAACTAGCTGGGTATGGTGATGCGCGCCTATATATTAGTTACCCAGGAAACTAAGTAAATGAGGATTGCACAAGCCCAAGAATTTTAGGTTGCTGTGAGCTACAATGACACCATGGCATGCTACCCAGGGCAACAGAGTGAGACTCTATCTCAAAAAAAAAAAAAAAAAATTGCCCAGTTAAGTATGAGCTTGGTTGTATGTACTACAGCAACAAACAACCCACTATCTCAATGGTTTAACACAGCAAAAACTTATTTGTTACTGATGCAAAGCCCATTTAAGGTGTAAGCAATTTACCAATAACATTTTGTTCCATGCAGTGACTCAGAGACCCAGGCTAATAAAGACGCCACCACTGGATACCTGAGCTGCCTAGAATGTATGGCCTCCTTGGTTGGCACAACAATGGAAGAAAATGCTGGAAGGGCTGACGCTGGCAATTAAATGCTTCAAGCCAGAAGTATTAATATTTAACTCCACTCTTGATCCACTATCCAGAAATAGTCACATGGTACATCCAACTGGAAGGAGCTGGGAAAGTATAATTTTCCCAAGCAGCAAGAAAGAGAAGAGAACAGGATATGAGTGAGCCTCCTCCAGACCTTAAGTCCTTTTCAAAAAACACAGCATTCCAGGAATACAACTCTGCAAGTGAGTCCCAAAAATCTCACTTTGAGAGCTGGCTTTGAGGACTCTTTATTCATTCCACACATTCTTACCTCCTCTTTATTACCCAGTTTATGTTCATATAGTCAAGGTCTCTAAGAATAAAGAATACACATTCAGGGTGGTGCCTATGGTCAAAGGAGTAGGCCCCGTATACCATAGGTGGCAGGTTCAAACCCAGCCCTGGCCAAAAAAATAGAATACACCTTCATTTTAATTCAGGAAATTTTTATTTGTTGACATTGATACTGAATCTTAACATGTTAATAGAACCTGAACGCTGGCTTCACATTGAGAAAACATAGGTACTTGCCCCATTTCAGTCATAGATAAGTCACTAGTAAAAACTTTTTTATTTTTATTTCAGATAAAACTCATATCCCATATAATTAGTGTATAGAATTCAATAGCCTTTAATCTATTCAGGAGGTTGTGCAACCCTCACCACTGTCTACATTTAGAATAATTTCTTCACTCCAAAAGAAACTCCACACCCACTAGCAATCATCTCATTCCCCTTCCCCAGCTCTGGACAGTCACTAACTCATCTACTTTCTGTCTGTATGGATTTCTGTCTGTTTTCTGAACATTTCATATAAATATAATTATATAATTGTGGTCTTTGGGTGTGACTTCTTTCACTTAGAATAATGTTTTCAAGAGTCATTCATTTTAAAGTATGGATCAGTATCTTATTCCTTTTTATTGCTAAATATTACCCCATTGTATGGATTTTTGTTTATCTATTCATCCATTGAAGGTCATTTGAATTGTTTCCACTTTTTAGCTATTATGAATAATGCTGCTATGAACATGCATGTACCAGCTTTTGTGTGAACACAAATGCTTTCAATTCTTTTGAATATTCACCCAGGAGTGAAATTGCTGGGTCATGTGACAACTCTATGGAACTTTTTCATTGTTATATATAACAGTTGTACTCATTTGGGAGGTAGATGTGGTATTTTGATACCTGTACACAATGTGTAATAGTCAAATCAGGGTAATTAGAATATCCATCTCCTTCTTTTCTTTGAGCTGGGAATATTGCAATTAATTCTCTTCTAGCTAATAAATTATGATTAACTTTAATTTCCTTACTGCACTATCAAATGCTAAAACTTACCCCTTCCATCTAACTGTATTTTTGTACCCCTTAACCCCTGTCTCTTCCTTCCTATCCCCTTCCCCTTCCCCTCTCAGCCTCTAGTAACCACCATTCAACTCTCTACTGCCACGAGATCCACTTTTTCAGCTCTCACATGTAAGTGAGAAAATGCAGTATTTGTCTTTCTGTGCATGGCTTATTTCACTTAACATAAAGATCTTTAGTTCCATCCAGGTTGCTGCAAATGACAGGATTCCAGTCTTTTCATGACAGTATAGTGCTCCGTTGCATGTGTATACCACACTTTCTTTATCCCTTCAGCCACTGATGCATACTGAATTTCATATCTTGGCTATTGTGTATAGCGCTACAATAAACACGTGAGTGCAGGAATTTCTTCAATATACTGACTTTGTTTCTTTTGAAGACATACCCAGAAATAGGATTGCTGGCTCAATCGGTAATTCTATTTTTAGTTTATTGAGGAGAAAAAAGACTGAGTTTTTTCCATACTATCTTCCATAATGGCTGTACTCATTTATAGTCTCACCAACAGTGACTAACACTATGTGAGCATTCCCCTTTCTCCACATCCTTGCCACATTTGTTTTGGGGGTCTTTTTGGGAGGGGTTGTTTTTTTTGCTTTTTTTTATTTAAGAGTACTACAAGGGTACAAGTGTTTTGGTTGTATAAGTCGCTTTTGCACCCTTTGAGTCCAAGTTATAAGTGTGCTCATCACCCAGACAGTGTGTACTGTACCCATGAGGTGTGAATTTATCCCTCTCCTCACCCCTCCCACCTATGTGAATTTGATACGTGTTGTTTCCATTGTGCACATACATGATCCTCAATTATTTCCAATTTAATAATGAGCACATGTGGTGTTTGTTTTTTCATTCTTATACTTCAAAAGGTATTAGGTCACCATTTTTTTATGACTCAGTATTTTGTTATTTACTGCTTACTTTGTGAGTAGTAAGAAATGCTAATCTTCTTTCAATCTTCTACATGAAATTAAAAGTACATTTCATATACATTTCAAATTTTCTAGTTTTCTCATTTTTTTATTTTTTTCCTTTTATTAAGTCATATATATAATTGATATATATAATAGTTGCACTTATTTGGGAGGTAGATGTGATATTTTGATACCTGTACACAATGTGAATACATTTATGTATTTGTGGGGTATAATGTGTTGATATTTTATGCAATTTGGAGTGCTTACATCACACTAATTAATACTAGAATTGTTTCCACATCTTTGCTATTGTGAATTAATTGTTCTTCTATAAACATTTGGGTGTGGCTCGGCACCTGTGGCTCAATCGGCTAAGGCGCCAGCCACGTACACCTAAGGTGGCGGGTTTGAATCCCCAGCCCAGGCCCGCCAAACAACAATGATGGCTGCAACCAAAAAATGGCTGGGCGTTGTGGCGGGCAGTGTTCCCAGCTACTTGGGAGGCGGAGGCAGGAGACTCGCTTGAGCCCAGGAGTGAGAGGTTGCTATGAGCTGTGATGCCATGGCACTCTACCCAGGGGGACAGCTTGAGGTTCCATCTCAAAAAAAAAAAAAATTGGGGGTGCTTGTGTCTTCTTTTTTTTTTTTTAGACAGAGCAAGTCCCATTTATTTATTTTCTTGTTCCTGTGACTGTTTGAGGGGATTTTCTTCATAAATTCTTTGCCTATACCAATCTCTATAGATGTTTTTCCAACTTCTTCT
>CAUYQV010130978.1:0-35262 GCA_963574575.1 Galagoides demidoff
AGTGCCGTGGCATCACAGCTCACAGCAACCTCCAACTCCTGGGCTCAAGTGAATCTCCTGTCTCAGCCTCCCAAGTAGCTGGGACCACAGGCGCCCGACACAACGCCCGGCTATTTTTTTTTTTTTTTGGTTGCAGCCAACATTGTTGTTTTGGCGGGCCCGGGATGGATTCGAACCCACCACCTTAGGTGTATGTGGCTGGTGCCTTAGCCACTTGAGCCACAGATGCCGAGCTACTGGTAGTGATTCTTGAAAAAACTACCTGGAGGCTCCATGCCCATAGCTCAGCAGTTAGGGTGCTAGCCACATGCACTGGGGCTGGTGAGTTTGAACCCAGCCTGGGCCTGCTAAACAAACAAACAACAAAAAAATAGCCGGGCATGTGGCAGACACCTGTAGTCTCAGCTACAAGGGAGGCTGAGGCAAGAGAATTGCCTGAGGCCAAGAGTTTGAGGTTGGTGTGAACTGTGACACCACAGCACTCTACTGAGGGTGATACAGACTATCTCAAAAAAAAAAAAAAAAAAAAAAAACCAACTGGAAATAAATAGAAAATTCAGCGTTTATGGTTAAGGACTTACAGCAGCGAGTTTTCAACCTGGGGTCATGACCCCTTTGTAACAATGAAAATACATCATGGCATTAGGAACCACTGACTTAGAGTCTTGATGAAGAGATTAAAATACACACACATGGGGAAAGGAATTTTGAATTAATATTTAAGTATGGTAAAGCTCACTTTTAAGGTGATAGGAACATCCTAAAGCATGAAGACTGCATGATTAAATGTATTGTTCTGCCCCAAGATTCAGCCTGTTGATGATTTTCTTTTTTTTTTTTTTTTTTCCAGTTTTGGCCAGGGCCGGGTTTAAACCCACCACCCCTGGTATGTGGGGCTGGCACCCTATTCCTTGAGCCACAGGCGCCACCCTCTTTTTTTTTTTGAGACATAATCTCAGTCACCCTGGGTGTTGTGACGACATAGCTCACAGCAACCTCCAACTTGGGCTCAAACAATCCTGTGGCCTCAGTTTTTCTATTTTAAGTAGAGTCAGGGTCTTGCTTTTGCTTAGGCTGGTCTGGAACCTGTGAGCTCAAGCAATCCACCCGCCTTGGCCTCCCAGAATACTAGGATTACAGGCACCATGCCCGGTCAGCTGTTGATGATTTTCAAAACTACAGTGTGTCTCTCTACCAATCTTGCAGTTTTAGCCACAGCCTATATTGATTGTAAATTTATTTATTTATTTTTATTTTTATTTTTTTAAGAGACAGAGTCTCACTTTGTCACCCTGGGTAGAGTGCCATGGCGTCTCAGCTCACAGCAACCTCCAGCCCTTGGGCTTAGGTAATTCTGTTGCCTCAGCCTCCCAAGTAGCTGGGACTATAGGCGCCTGCCACAACGCCCTGCTATTTTTTTGTTGCAGTTTGGCCCAGCTGGGTTTGAACCCACCACCCTTGGTATATGGGACCGGTGCCCTGCTCACTGAGCCACAGGCACCACCCTGTAAATTTATTTTTTAGGCCTAATCTTTTCTGTAGTTCTGATCAGAACCTAGGATTTTTAGACTAAGATACACCCTCCCCCCAAAAAACGAAAAAAAAAAAAAGCTTTTAACAGAGTCAAATGCCTTCATGGGCCAGGTCATTAACATAAGTGAATGAAGTGAGTCCTGATTTACATATAGAGAGTCATGAAAATCTCCTTTACAGTGAAGGGCATGCACAATATAAAAAGGGGGATTGGACCTTACCTTCAACTAGATATTGCTATGAATGCCTAATGACAGATCTGATGTAAAATCTTGATTTTTATGTGAAATCTCCAGATATTTATTTATTTACTTATTTGTAGAGACAGACTCTCACTTTATCACCCTTGGTAGAGTGTTGTGTCACAGCTCACAGCAACCTCCAACTCCTGGGCTTAGGCAATTCTCTTGCCTTAGCCTCCCAAGTAGCTGGGACTACAGGCACCCACCACAATGCCCGGCTATTTTTTTGTTGCAGTTTGGCCGGGGCCGGGGTTGAACCCATCACGCTTTGTATATGGGGCCGGTGCCCAACCCACTGAGCCATAGGTGCCACCCAGTGATTTTTATTTTTTAATAAATTTATACTTGCTGAACTTAAGTTAAAGTAGAAATCAATCAATTCTCTATCCCTTTCTACTGACTTTAATTTTTTCTTCCTTTATTGTTTAATGATTCTGTCATATACCTAGTTTATTTAAATGAGACATCTAGGAGTACCCCTAAATCTTTTCTTACCACATTTTCTTAGTGGCCCGTTTAATTGGTTACTGAATCTCACTAATTTTAATCTCCATTTGTCACTTTCTTTCTATCCCTACTGCTTCTATCTACTAGTATATATATCATTCTTTCTTGCTGTTGCAATGCTTCCTAAGTGGTTTCTTGTATTGAGTCTTATCCCTCTCAATTTTGTCATCCACACTGTTTCTAAAATGACTTAGCTAAACATATATCTGACCATATTTTCCCATTTTAAAGTGGTTTCCTTTTACTTACAGGCTAAATTAGCATGGCATACAAAGTCTACTACAATCTGATTTTATATCCATACTTGGGTTCCACCTTTTATCCCTCCTCATTATTTATTTATTAATTAATTTTTTGAGACAGAGTCTCACTATATTGCCCTTGGTAGAGTGCTGGGGCATCACAGCTCACAGCAACCTCAAACCCTTGGGCTTCTCTTGCCTCAGCCTGCCAAGTAGCTAGGACTACAGGACCCTGCCACAATGCCTGGATGTTTTTTTGTTGTAGTTGTCATTGTTGTTCTTAGCAGGCCAGGGCCAGGTTCGAACCCGCCAGCCCTGGTGTATGGGCTGGTGCCCTGACCACTGAGCTACAGGGACCGAGCCCTCATCTTTTATTTTAGGTTCCAGTGCTATTAGACTGCTTGTAGTTTCCTTGTTTCACTGCCATGCATCAGAATCCCTTGTAAGGAGTTTTAAAAATACAGATGTTCAGCCTTCATCCCAGATTTCTTTAAAATTCACTGGGGCAGGGTCTGGCATCTATTTTTTGTTTTGTTTCTATGGCCTAATTAAAGTTATTTTGAATCACAGCCTAGAGTTGTCAATATCTACTGCCCTATGTCTTGCTGTTTTTTCACACCTTCTAATCTTAGTTGAGTTGTTTTCTGTATGGAAAACCTTCTCTTTGCTAGACTGATTTGTGCTCAGGGTATTTTTACCTCGAGGAATCTTTTATTCCATGTACCATACTGAAACAAGCAGAGTACTTGTTCTTGATGGTCCATGCTTTCATTGTACTTACCACTTTGAATTGAAATTATCTTTACTTCCCCTAATACTATAAACTTTTCCAGAATTAAAATTGTATTTTCTTTATATTTATACTCTTGTATTAGACTGTACGTGAAACATAGCAGATTATCAATAGAAGTTAAACTAAATTTACCAAGCAGCCTTGTTATATGTGGTGCAGAGGGAGGATTAAAAAGAAGTTTGAGTCTTTATAACCAAATATGCAGTCTGGCTAGATAACTTTAAAAGCTGAGTGCATTATACTTTTAGTAATTTTTACTTTATTTAGCTTTACCAGTTATAATACCACTATTAGAAAATTGATTTAAGAACCTGTATAAATTGAATTTTGAATTCAGTATCTTTATTCTTTCTTTGATATGGAGTGTGTCCATGTTTTCTCATATATGCTCTGTCTAAATTAATTATGTTCGATATTCTAATCTTCATGCAGGAATGTGAAAGTTAATGGCATATTTAACTACACATTGAGTTTTGGGTGAATCAAAAAGAGAGGAGAGACTTTAGCTGAGGCTAAAGAATATTTGACATAGGCATTTATCTAATAATCTTGTTTTAATGAAAGAGTTTTATGGAGCAGAAAAATTCTGCTTCAGGAACAAGGCAGGAAAATCCAGAATTCCTCAGCTGGATTACCTAATTCTGATTTATGTAAAACCAGCTGTTTTTTAATTCAGTGGACTATAGAGGGCAGTGTTTCACAATTTAAAGTTACTGTGATTTTTCTGTGAAAATAAATTACACTTGTATTGGGCTTATTTTTTGTGTTTATCTTACAGACACACACAGAAACATAACTACAAGGTTAGAAATGAAATGTTTTATGCTTCTTAATAAATATAACATTTTTAATGAATGTTCTTTTGATTAAGAACATCTTTCCATCTGAAAATATTGTATATTTTGGATAATATATGAGAACTAAACATAAGAAAAGATTTTGTTTTCCTATTCAGTTCATGTAAGTTAAGAAAAGTAAGCAACATAAATTTCATGTGATGATCTTAATTTGATAGCAAATTTAGAGAACCAGTCCCTGTGCAGCTAAAATTTTCTTTTGCAAAAGAATTCTTTTATTATTTCTTTAATTTTTTTCTCTTCTGTTTTTAAAAGACACAGTGTCTTCCTATATTATCCAGGCTCGAGTAAACCTCCTGCCTCAGACTCCCAAGTAGCTGGGACTATAGGCATGTGCCACAACCCATGACTAATTTTTGAACATTTTTTCAAAGATAGGGAGGGTCTCATGTTGACCAGCTTGTCTCAAACTCTAGGCTCAAATAATCCTTCTGCCCAAGACTCCCAGGTAGGTGGGATTATAGGTGTGAACCACTGTGCCTGCCCCCCCCTCCAATTTATCTTAAAAACATTAAGATAATTTCACAAAAATCTGTGAAATTACATATCCCAGACTTCATGAATGTATAATATTTATTCTTATATATTTTGTACTTTTAAAGTATGTATCTTTAATGCAAAGTCACTGATGTGCATATATGTAAAATTCAGAGTAAAATCGTCTATTGGCCTTTTAATTATCTTGTAGGATAGCTGTTATTATACTCCTCTTACATATGAGGAAACTAAGCCTCAGAAAGGTTAAGTAATTTTAACCAAGAGGTTAAGTAATCTAGGTGTTAGCTGGAATGTACAAAAGCAAAACTTGTAAGACCTAGGCTTACCTGACTTAGGTACTTGCATTATTTTTCCTCCACCACATTACTCACCACATTTTGGAAGATTTTTTTAGCTTTTCTGGTATATTTTGTTTTATGTTCTATTTCCTGAAATATCATTGGGTATTTGGCCCTCTTTTATTGGAGCCTAATTTTTTCCTAGGACTGTCTACCCTTTAAAAAATAAGTATACATTCTGGCTATATTTAAGCTAGACTAATATCCCTCTCATTTTATAAGTTTTAAAGAAAAATATATACTACAGCTGTATTTCAAGATGGCTATATAGCTTTGAACTCTACCTTATTTCTCTTTGTATTTGTCACTGACTATAAGTGAATATTAGCAGAATTATTAATTTAGAAATTATAAAAAAATAGAAAAGTGGTATTTCTGTTTATTTTTTATTCCAAAACTAAAGTCTCTGTAATGTTTTCAGTAAGAACTTAAGGTCTTTGGAAGTATTGAGAAGTATTCTATATTTAGATTTACAGAGAGAAAATTTCAACATGGAACGAATGTTACGACATAATTTCATAATTTTAACCCTATTGTATATAAGAATGACTGTGGGTGTGTTTATATATACACACACACATATGTATATAAAAACAGATATTAGTAAGGACATTACTTAACAAGTAAAAGATTGTAAGAAATATTTTAATCGGTGAATCCAGAATTTCTATTTTGGTGGTGGTGGTGGTAGTTTGTTAGTTTGTGTGTAGCTATGCGTGTGTACATGTGCATATGTGCATGTTTAATCTCCCTCATACTACTTGCTGTATTATGTGGCATTAAATATCAATAACTATAGCAAAGTGGGTTTGATGGCATTACCAAGAAATGAGGTACATTAAAACCTTAAAAATAGCAAACTTGTGTCTATATATGTTATGAACATTGCATTCCAAATAATTCTATCTCTATTGTTTAAATTAATAAAAATGCTCAGACAATTTAGTATACTATATCTTGCTTTTAAAAGTTTTAAAAATTGGCTCTGCACCTCTAGCTCAAGCAGCTAAGGCGCTAGCGACATATACCTGAGCTGGCAGGTTCGAATCCAGCCTGGGCCTGCCAAACAACAATGAGGGCTGCAATCAAAAAATAGCCGGGCATTGTAGGGGGCGCCTGTAGTTCCATCTACTTGCAGGAGAATCGCTTGAGCACAGGAATTGAAGGTTGCTGTGAGCTGTGATGCCTCAGCACTTCACCCAGGGCGACAGCTTGAGGCTCTGTCTCCAAAAAAAAAAGTTTTAAAAATTTTTAACATTTTGGGATATTAAAATTTTACATTATAAATCTAGATGGGTAAATTTGAGGTTGATTTCTCTCTCTGTTCCTTCCCCTGGCAAATTTGGTTCATGTGCGTAAGTTTTACATATTGAGAGACTGAATGCTTAAAATGTCTAATATTTGTATGATTACTGATTAAACCATTTTTACCACTATTTTAAGCTTTGTACTCTTTCTACATATTAATTTTTATTACTCCATGGAGCACTTTGCTTGTATGTGTTCATTCTTTGGAATTATTCTGTATTGTTGTTTATTTATTACTATAGTACTCAACCAGATTGCTATACTTCTAAGTCCTATAGTCTTTGTTTTTATATCTATTTGTGTTGTAAGACTGGGGGTAACTATGTTAATTTGTCCTTTGAGATTTAATTCACCTAAGATTTATGGAGCCTCTTCCAGCTGCATTACTTAGCGTAAACTAATGCTGTATTCCTGCTGAAATCTTATAATAATAATGATTAATTATGTCATCTTCTGAAATTTTTAAAGAATTAATGTACTTTGGAATGTGATTTTCCCAGTATTCTTAAGATACCAAATTACTCAGCTTTTAGTTTCTTCCTCTTCTATCTGCTGATCAGTATAAAATCATGAAATCATCCAATTCAGTTACTCTGTCATTGGCCTATGACTTTGAAAAACTGAATGGGCAGATTTTATTTTCTTTGGTAAAATAGACACATATACACATTAACCCCCCCCTTTTTGTGTTTGTAGTGTCTTCCATGGAAATTTAAGTTGAGGAAATTTCTCTTTATATCAGTAACTAACCTCTTTTGGCTTATCATTCATGGTTTCCAGAGATGCCTGATAGGGTGCTTTAGCTGAGTCTGCTGTAAGTCATGATGCTATTTTCTAATACTCTGAGTCATTTGTGTTATCAGTACAGTATGCACCATTCTTTCATAGTCTACTTTTTTGCCACATGTCACCTGAATATATAAACCAACTCTGAATAATGAAGTAATGGAAGAGTTAATGTATTTGGTATCCAGATGAGCCCAGCAGAGGATGTCTTACCTTAAAGGAAGGGTTTGACACTGTACTAGGACAGACCAAGATAAATAGAGCAAAGATATTTTGACACCCTGCCAGGTCAGACCTTGCCCTACAGGTATGTATGTTCCTAAAATTTCAGAACATCAGAAAATTGATATAATTAAATAGCCAGTTGCAGTGGCATGTGCTTGGAATTCCAGCATTTTGCTTGAGGCAGGCAGATTGCTTGAGGCCAGGAGTTTGAGACCAGCCTGGGTAATGTAGTGAGACCCCAGAAATACAAATTTTTAAAAAAAAATTAGGTGGCTTGGTGCCTGTGGCTCAAGTGGCTAAGGCACCAGCCACATACACCTAAGGTGGTGGGTTCGAATCCAGCCCAGGCCCACCAAACGACAATGACAGCTGCAACCAAAAAATAGCCAAGCATTGTGGCGGGCGCCTGTGGTCCTAGCTACTTGGGAGGTGGAGGCAGGAGACTCACTTGAGCCCAGGAGTTGGAGGTTTTTGTGAGCTGTGATGCCACAGCACTCTATCCAGGGGGACAGCTTGAGGCTCTGTCTCAAAAAAAAAAAAAAAAATTAGGCACAGTAGTGTGTACTAATTGGTCCTAGCTACTTGGAAGACTGAGGCAGGAGAGTAGCTTGAGTCTAGGAGTTCATGGCTACAGTAAACTATAATAGCACCACTGCACTCCAGCCTGTGTGACAGAGCAAGACCTTGTCTCAAAAAAAAAGAGAGGGCAATGCCTATGGCTCAAAAGGGTAGGGCATGGGCCCCATATGCTGGAGGTGGTGGGTTCAAACCCAGCCCCGGCCAAAAAAGAAATATTATTAAGTGCATAACTTTAGTAATTAGAGATATAAACATTTTTCTATGTTTGCAAACACTTCTGCATGCATGTGTGAGAGATTTTTGAGGAAACATGTTGGTATAAACCTCTGCTAAGGCAGAAGACCATGTGTCTTAAATAATTTGAAATAATTTGCTATACCAACCGTGCTTTTTTTTTTTTTTTTTTTTGAGACAGAGCCTTAAGCTATCCCCCTGGGTAGAGTGCTGTACCATCACAGCTCACAGCAACCTCCAACTCCTGGGGTCAAGTGAGTCTCCTGCCTCTGCCTCCCAAGTAGCTAGGACCACAGGTGCCCGCTACAATGCCTGGCTATTTTTTTTTTTTTGGTTGTAGCCATTGTTGTTTGGTGGCCCGGGCTGGATTCGAACCCGCCACCTTAGGTGTATGTGGCTGGTGCCTTAGCCACTTGAGTCACAGGCGCCGAGCCAATCTTTTTTTTTAAAGACAGAATTTTATTTCTCTTGCCTCAGCCTCCCAGGTAGCTGGGACTACAGGCGCCCACCACAGTGCCCGGCTATTTTTTGTTGCAGTTGTTATTGTTGTTTAGCTGGTCTGGGCTGGGTTTGAATCTGCCAGCCTCAGTGCATGTGGCTGGCACCATAACCACTGTGCTATGGGTGCCAAGTTCCATGCTTTTTTTTTTTTTTTTTTAAAAAGACAGAGTCTCACTCTTTTGCCCTTGGTAGAGTGCTATGGCATCACAGCTCACAGCAACCTCCAACTCTTGGGCTTAAGCGATTCTCTTGCCTCAGCCTCCCAAGTAGCTAGGACTACAGGCGCCCACCACAATGCCCTGCTATGTTTTGTTGCAGTTGCCACTGCTGTTTTAGCTGCCTGGGGCTGGGTTTGAACCCACAACCCTTGGTATATGGGGCCAGCGCCACCCACTGAGCCACAGGCACTGCCCTGCATGCTTGTTTTTGTTTGATCATTTTTATGCTTAAATGAAATCTGCAATTTTTAAATTTACTACCTTATGCCTGTTAGAAAAGAATGAAGTACCAGTTATCTCCTTCCTTCTAAACTGACAGATAAGCTTTCATTTTTTATTACTTAGAAACAAAGAAATAAAAACTGCAAGATGAACAGGAGAACAAATTAAGTTGTATGTTTCTTTTTTCGCAGTTTTTGGCCCGGGCTGGGTTTGCACCCAATACCTCTGGTATATGGGGCTGCCGCCCTAACTCCTTTGAGCCACAGGCATGGCCCAGAGTTGCACATGTCTATTTAAGTTATATTCAGAGGTTGATGTAAAAAGTTCTGAAATTGGGTAGCACCTGTGGCTCAGTGAGTAGGGCTCGGGCCCCATGTACCGAGGGTGACAGGTTCAAACCCAGCCCCAGCCAAGCAATAAGGAAAAAAAAAATAGCTGGGCATTGTGGTGGGCATCTGTGTTCCCAGCTACTGGGAGGCTGAGGCAAGAGAATCGCCTAAGCCAAGTGTGACAAAGTTGTCTCTAAAAAAAAGTTCTGAAATTTTGGAAAACTTTGAATATACTTCTATTCAAATAATACTTTCAGGCGGGTTGCACAGTGGCTCATGCCTGTACTTCCAGCATTTTGGGAGGCTAAGGCAAGATGATTGCTTGAGCCTGAGAGTTTGAAGTTTCTGTGAGCTATGATGATACCACCACACTCAACCCCCCAGTGACAGTGAGACTCTGTTAAAAACAAACAAACAAATAATACTTGCAAGAAATATATTCATTTTAATTAAAAAATTGAGCAGTTAATTATTTTAACCCATCTTCATACCATGGCATTTCGCTTTAAGTATCATTTTTTAATCATGCACTTTAAAAATCAATTAAAGCTGGGTAGGTTGGCACAACTGTATAGTGTTAGCTATCCAGAAGGCTGCAGGAAGAGAATCTCTTGAGCCCAGGAGTTCAGGCTGCACTGAACTATTGTTTATATCACTTCACACTAGGTAAGACAATAGAGTGAGACCTCCTTTTCTTTTTTTGAGACAGTGTCACTGTGTCACCCTTGGTAGAGTGCTGTAGTGTCACAGCTCATAGCAACCTCAAACTCTTGGGCTTAAGCGGTTCTCTTGCCTCAACCTCCCAAGTAGCTGGGACTACAGGTGCCCATCACAATGCCTGGCTTTTTTTTTTTTTGCTGCAGCTGTTTTAGCTGGCCTGGGCTGGGTTTGAACCTGACACTTTTGGTGTATATGGCTGGCACCGTAACCACTGTGGTACAGGCGCTGAGCTGAGACCCCATTTTTAAAAAACAAAAAGAAATACATTTAATTTCACATATCCTTTAGAAAATACTTTATCATGATCACCAGCAAAGTGACCTCTCTTAATGCCTGGATATGATGAGATGTGGATGTAGTGCTTATTTGTATGAAATAGTAAAACCTGTTGTTTTTTCTAGGCCTTTAAAAATATTTTTTATATTTTGGAGTTCTTAGGTATGTGAATATAGAATCATGGGAGGCTTGAGATCTAGGTACTGTTTGAAATGTAATATATACCCTAGTTTAACTCTGTGCTGTTTTATAGATAGCTCTCATTTCACGCCGAGTCCTGTATTTAAATAACTCAGATCATTGCTATTCTAAGTAGTGCTTTTGCAGTCAAACATCTGAAAGGTGATTGACTTTTTCCCCATAGCTCCATAATTTATAAGAAAACATAAAATGAAAAGACTAGACCAAGATGATTTTGGTACATGGTTGTAATCTTAATATCAGTGTAGAGAGTGAAAGCTGAGTCTGTTCAGAATAGACTAAGTTAACTGATCAACTGGAATTTCATATAATAACTTCTTTTCATTGTTTAGTTCATGGGTTTAAAAAAATGTAATTTATAGGTGTTGGGTGTCTTTGATTTTATGTCTTGAGAAATTTATGATTACGTTCTTTATTTATGACACCATAGTCTTAGCTTAGGCAATTGATTGAAATACAATATGGGGAAATTTAGTATGTATTTTTCGAAAGCTTAAATTGGAAAAATCAAAGTGCTAATGTGGAATTGTTTTGGAGCAAGGCTGGAAGAAAATGATAGTTTTTTTTTTAAATTTTTCTATTGGTCTTTTTTTTTTGGTTAAAATCTTATTTACAATATTTGACATGATTTGCTTTTGGAGATTTGTAGTGTATTGTCTCATTTTAAAGTTGTGAAGAAAGATTATAATTCATTGAAATTATATATGTATAAAACAGTTGGTAAACTGTTGAGTGCAATGCAAATATAAATTATTTTTATTATTGTATCAAATATAATACTTAACCGAGGCAAGAATTTTATTAATATGCTACCAAAAAATAAATGGGATGCAATGTTAGTGTTACTGGGGATATTAGTGAGTGATAGCTTACTAATGGCACATGGTAGGCTATGTTGAATAAACGACCAGCTCAAAATTATAGAGGAATTATTCAGAAGGAAAAATTAATATATTTCCCTTGTGTAGCTGTACTGTAGCAAACCTGGATTCTTATAGGACTGATTTAGTTAAGCCTAATTCGCATTCCTTTAATTTAGGATAGGAAGATAGTTTTTCTCCATATATATCTAACCTGTCAGCTGCATGAATTAGATTTTATTAACCAAGTTGAAAATAAATATATTCATTTTTGGAAAGTGTTATTAAAGCCTTGGATTTAAAACACTGTGGGAGTGCTGTATTTGCAGGTTCTCTATAGAGTATCTCTCTTCCAGAGGCAGTACAGTTTTATTTACTTTACAATGCCCGTGAAGTAAGACTCCATAGTATTTGACACAGTTTCTAATTTGAGACCAAAAATATTTATAAATTTACAGCTTTGCAGTCAAAGCTACCATATATTTTTGTACTTTGGATTTTTAGAGTATGGCAGAGATGAAAAGAGGGAGAGTTGGGTGATGGGTTGACCCTTGAGGACAATGCAGAAATCAAATATAAAAACAATCAGTATTTCTAGAAAGGAAAAAAAGAACATAAAGGGAAAAAGAAGATGTTACCACAAATTTGGGTCTGAATTTCTCCATGTGTATCCCTATATGGAAAGACTCTATATTGTTAGAGATGATTATCTTATGGTCAGAACTCTATAGCAGTGGTTCTCAACCTTCCTAATGCTGCAATGTATTTTCATTGTTAAAAAGGGGTTGCGACCCACAGGTTGAGAACTGCTGCTCTATAGTGATAAATGAAATTTGAATTGGACACTGGCAGACCAGCTTCGTTGGCTGGTAGAGGGAGATGATAACAAGCAGGTGTCTGTTCTGCTTGTTACAGAAGCATTCTGGCCAGAAGTTGAGTACATGGAAACCAGGATGGAAATGCAAATTTTTTCTTTTATGGCAAAGTTTCCCTAACTCTGCAAAATGTAATTGTGGAAACTAGAGATACAAGGCAATTGTTCTGTTTTGCTTTGTCCTCCTTTGTGACAGCTATAGAACCACCAGAGATTTTTTGATAACTATATTTAGTAGCATAACTATATTTACTAGCTGATTTTAAGGTAACCTGAAGTGATTTTAGAAAATAAGGCAGAATTGAGATTAACTGAATCTTATAGTTTAATTATAGACTTACAATGGACAAATGAAAAATCACACCTGAAATTTATAAAAATAAGCCATCTCCAGAAGAAAAGTAAATGCCAGTAAATAGAAAGATATTCAACCTCACTAATAATCAAAAATGTAAGATAAAACAGTATATACTACTTCTCTTCTGATACTTAGAAGACTTACTGGGAGAGAATGAGCAAATAAGCAGTCATGTATCTTTAATGGAGAGTAAATTGGCAGCAGTCTTCTGGGATACACTTTCTTCACCTCCTTCAACCACTTTGCCACTTAGCTTCCTAGTGTGGGACCTTCAGCAGGACCTCTATCTGATCAGACTCCTGGAGGCTTTGACCCCCTACTGCTTCTCTGTTTTGGTAATGGGGGAGAGGTGAGATGGAAGCTCTATCCTTAGTAACTGCTTGGAGGGAATAAGTGGCATGGCCAGTCCACAAGTTCAGGAGGCAAACTTTGACCAAGGATGGGAAGAAATTGACAGATAATTGTTTTCCTTTCTTTTATTTCTCCCTTTTTTTACTGTCTCCAGGATGCAGCGGTTCATAATCTGTCTGGAAAACATCTTATGTGACCTAAGTCAGGGAAGCCAACTTCTTAATAGTATCTGTCTTTTATTTGCTTTTCCTCCTTTCATTCCTCACCTCTCTTTTCCTCTCATCCTTTATATTCTGGGATTTCACTTCCTGAGAATTCCTTAGCTTAGAAACTTTGCCTCAGGTTCTTTATGGAATCTAGGCTAAGAAACTAATAGTCCCACTTCTGAGATGCTATAAAAAATTTGCAAGTTCTAGAAGGTATATGAATATGTTTGTACATTGCAGTATTGTTTGCATTACTAAAAATTTAGAAATTATCTAAATGGTCATCAGTACGGAAAAATGGTTAAATGATAATATACAACAGAATACTGTCCAGCAATAAAAAGAACAATATAGAAAATTGACCATGGTATAGCAAGATAAACAAAGTACTGGTCACTATGTTTAGTTTGATCCCATTTTGGGAAATTAAGCCCCCAAACCAATCAGGTATATTTGTGCCCACGTGTGAGCACAAACGCAATATTGAAAGAAATGATGTGGGATGGAGAAGAAATATAAGGAAACAGAGGGATTTTTACTTTTCACTTTATACACTTCCATAAATTAAGTTTTTTTTTTTCCACATTGAACATCTGACAAAACAATGGAAAAAGGTGTGGTGGTGCATTATCTTGTAGTTGCAGTTACTTGAGAGGCTGAGCTGGGAGGATCCATTGAGCCCAGGAGTTCGAGACAGCTAGGGCAACATAGCAAGACTCTATCTTTAAATAAAATAAAAATTTGCTCATTAAATGATATAAGCACTGAGATAACTATTAAAAATGGAGAACAAATACGTTTAGGAGTTAGAAAACATACCAGAGTGTTTAGTTCATCCAATATTAATCTTTAGGGATTACGGTAAGAAATTATATATATAATTATTATATATTATTTTATATAATATATAATATCTATATAACAAAGAAATTATATATATAATATATTTTTTTAAGAGTCACAGTCTTCAGTGGCACCTGTTCCTCAGTGAGTAGGGCACCAGCCCCATATTCTGAGGGTGATGGGTTCGAACCCAGCCCGGGCCAAACTGCAACAAAAAAAAAAACCCGGGCATTGTGGCGGGGGCCTGTAGTCCCAGCTACTTGGGAGGCTGAGGCAAGACAATTGCCTAAGCCCAAGAGCTGGAGATTGATCACCCTTGGTAGAGTGCTGTGGCATCACAGCTCACAGCAACCTCAAACTCTTGAGCTTAAGCAATTACTTACCTCAACCTCCCAGGTAGCTAAGACTATAGACGCCTGACACAAGGCCCAGCTGTTTTTTTTTTTTCCCTGTTGCAGTTGTTATTGTTCTTTAGCAGGCCAGGGCCGGGTTCAAACCTGCCAGCCTTGGTGTATGTGGCTGGTGCCCTACCCACTGAGCTACAGGCGCCGCCAAGAAATAAATTTTAAACTTCATTATATATGTTTACACACATATATGTACATACACGTATATCTATCTGGGTTTACTGTAAACAGAACATTATTTTAAGCGCTTTATATCCATTGTCTTATTTCCTGGTCACAGCAAGTCTGTAAAGTAGGTACTGTTTTTATCTCTGTCCTATGGTTGAGAAACTAAGGCCTGGAAAACTTGAAGAAAACCAAAACCAAAACCATGCCTCATATTGTATAGGCTAAACAGCACCTGAAAATTAATCCAATTCTGCTTGACTTTAAAGCCTGAGTGTGTAACTATACTGCTTCTATCTAAGTCAGCCCTGTGGCGCTAGTTATCACACACAGCGTATGTGTGATCTGGTTGTAAACCTGCCTGTGTGCTACTCAACATGACAGCCAAGCTTGATTGTCTTTGGTGGATTGATAGAGTTTTTTTTTTTTTTCCTCTCCCAAAGTGGAAGTAGCCTTTATTTTTCCTGATTATAAAAGTACTGTGTTTCTTATAGAAGCTTTCAGGTAACACAGAGGAATTTGGGGGTGAAAATAAGAATTTTCTTAAAGATAACTATTCGTAAACCATTATTAACATTTTGGTATTTATTTTTTGAACTTTTTCTATGTACATTCACACATACACATAGTTAGACTTTTATTTTCCCCTCCCCAAATAAGGTCATACTACGCTGGTGTTTTTCTTTGATTTATTGTTGTTGCTGTTTGTTTTTCTTGTTATTCAGGCCCAGGTGAGGCTTGAACTCTCTGCCCCTGGTGTGTGGGGCCAGTGCACTAACCACTGCGTACTCTAGCGACCAGCTTACTCAGGTGTTTTTTTAAAAAAACCTGCTTTACTTCCCAGTATTACAGTCATTTTCCATGTTGACATATATAAATAAATATAATTTCTAATGACTACATAGTGTATTCTGTTATATGGATATACCTTATTTAGCCAATATTCTATGTTTAGATTTTAAATGTTTTCATCTTTGTTTCCCTTTCATAGGTAATGCTACCACAAACATCTTTTTATTTACATATTAGCATACTTCTCTAATTATTTCTTCAGGATAAATTTGTAGAAGTCAGTGGCTAAATTTTATAGTTTCCGTTTTTGATTGACATAGACCCATCAAGCAATGTATTGTCTAGGAAGAAACACAGTATTAGTATTATGTTTTTTATTATTCATGTATGACTTTTCATTAATGAGTAATAATTACTGAATGCTCACAGTGGATATTGAATTCCTGTTGTAAACATGGTACCACATTACTAGGTTAGAACTTTCCTTTGCATAAATCTGCGACTACAGACTGTGATCCAGAATTGTTTCATAGTAAAGGATGGAAACAAGATATGGGAATATTTTTCCCGTAGGATTTAGAAGAATAAGAATGAAATATAACTTTGTATGGTCTATACTTTTCTTCTACATAAAATTTATTTATTGACTGTTAATTGTCTCTTCTCTCCTTTATACTTTTAACTCCAAGAGGTTAAGAAAACATATCTGTTCGTGTCAATGTTGTAGTCCCAGTTAGGAAGCAGTAACTTCAAGTCAAGTTAATAACTAAATGGAAACTAATGCGTATGTATATAATGAAGTATGGAATCTGTTTCCTAGGTTGGTTGTAGAAGCACAACTACTATGCTTTTTGGGTATATTTTGATGTTGCTAAAAATAGTATTTTAAAACTACAAAGTGAAAACCAATATTCTCAATTTATTTAATTAAACCATTTCTTTTTATATGTCCATACTATTTCATAGTACAAGATGGTGAACTATCATTCCATTTTCACATTATGTGGTCTAATTATAAACTCAGGGTCAGACCTAACTGGGAGGCAGCAGCCCAATAAATCAGTATTACAAATGATACGCCCCAAAGGAGTATTTGCCACTTACTTTAGCCAACTTATAAATGAGTAGCAAGACCACAAGTAATTAGATAGGGCCAAGAATAAAGCATAAGTACAAAATGGTTGGCACCATTCTTTGTGCATGTATTCTTTTAGGTCATTACTTCTTTTATGGTGATTGTTCTAAATTATTGTTCGTATTTTTTGTATGAGTGTTTCCCTCCTAAATAATCATGATTATAACTACTAGAAAACAAAAATGAATCACTTATAGGTAGGTTTTCTGGATGAACTAGGAAGTATTTTTTAAGCTTTTGACACTCATGAGCTATTTAATGTACATGTTATGCATAGGCAAACTGTTAATTACAGGTAAATTTTAGTAACCATTTGTCATAATTGTTTTAATAATAAAACACAACATTTAAAAAATTTTAAATATATCCAGTAGACAGCATTAATTTCATGCTTCAGCAAGTTAAGAAAGCAAGTCATTGTTGGGAAAGTGTTAAACCCTTGTTGAATAAGCATTACACGTGTATTCATACTACCAGACTACCTACAAATAGTAAATACCTAGTAAATATTTTTATAGAAATACAGTTATAAATAGTCCTGGGAAATTCCTTTTGAATGTGCTGCATTTACATTTCAATTTTATGTTTTCAGTTGTTGCTATAAAACTAAATATAATGTGATAATAAATAACATGCTAATAGTTTGATTTTATATTTTGAACCAAAGCTTACTAAAGTAATCCTTTATTCCCAAAATAGTATCTTAAATGAATACATACAATTTACCAGCTTTAAATGTTTTCTTGAGGTCATGTGTGTTTGATTTTTCCCTTTGTAAAATTTACGAGTGTACACAACTACATGTGTAACAGTCCTTTCTCTATACAAGCATCCCTTATTTAATGGAATTCATGAATTAAATAACAAATTGACTTTAATTTTTCCTCTTTTCCATGTAACTTGAGAAATTTGATATTATATGTGTATTTCCAAAGAGAATATTGAATGCCTCTTACTGTGTATAGTATAGTTAAACTAAAATGCATGTTGGAGAACACTGCTTAAATGTACCCAGAGCTGTTAGTGAGAGCTCTTGTCATAGTAAACAAAACCTTATATTGAATAGACCAAAGACCCTCACAAAGGCCCCTCTTCTCAGATGCCTGTCACCATCAGGATATTCATTAGCTGTTTGTAAGCTGTGAGTCTTAGCTAATTTGAACTGAGTCTCTATAGCTAAACTAGGATTGAATGTTTCAGTTTTTGGCTTTATGAACAAACCTCAAAAGGCAAGTATGCCTTTTAAAAACTGGTCAGATATAATTGGGGAGAATGTTAGTAAATAAAAAGTACGTTATAGTCATGGAGAAAGTATAGAAAGTTAAATTATTGGCTCGGCGCCTGTGGCTCAAGTGGCTAAGGCGCCAGCCACATACACCCAAGGTGGCGGGTTCAAACCCGGGCCCACCAAACAACAATGATGGCTGCAACCAAAAAATGGCCGGGCGTTGTGGTGGGTACCTGTGGTCCCAGCTACTTGGGAGGCTGAGGCAGGAGACTCTCTTGAGCCCAGGAGTTGGAGGTTGCTATGAGCTATGATGCCATGGCACTCTACCCAGGGGGATAGCTTGAGGCTCCATCTCAAAAAAAAAAAAAGAAAGTTAAATTATTGATCATGATTTCAAAATTAGAAATGTTAAGGTGGACTACACCAAATTATTAAAATATTAGATATTTCTCTTGAATAATAGGAATATTTTAAGTTCTCAGACTACCAGATTGCCTAATGAATTTGTCTCTTTCAGTATCTTAATGTTATGAATAATTTTAGTGTTTTATAATATCAATTATTTTAATGCTTTATACTACTGAGATCTTGAAAAATATGTAGTATCATTACTTTTTCATAAAACTTGAAACTATATGTTTTTTAAAAATTGGGTGTATTCTAAATGTGGTTGCATTCTGTATAGAGATGAACAGTTTTATAATGGAATATGTGTTCCTCTTTATAATGAAGGTTAATAGGAAAATGACAAAAAATAGTCTAAGTTCTAATTCATACTTTCAAAATCCTTTGTAACCTGTACTTCTCTCCCCAATATTATGAATCCACTCTGAATCTCTAACTTTATATACTGCATGCTATAAATTTGACTTCCATCTGACATGCTCATTACCTCTCTAATGTGATGGATTTAGTATGCCTGTTTTTAACTCATGCTTTTTCCTGAAATGCCTTTTTTACTGTTTCTAACTATGGTTTTGTTTTGTTTGTTTGTTTGCAAGTTTGTTTGTTTGTTTGTTTGTTTGAAGTCCTGGTTAATTCCTTTTTCTCTAGTTCACACTAATCTCTCCTTTTCTGTATTATCAGTCACATTTACTGTTTATGGCACACATTTTAATATTTAATCATATTTGTCTTACATTATTTCTTTTTTTTTTTTTTTGGAGACAGAGTCTGACTTTATCACTCTTGGTAGAGTGCTATGGCAGCATCACACAGCTCACAGCAACCTCCAGCTCTTGGGCTTAGGCGATTCTCTTGCCTCAGCCTCCCCAAGTAGCTGGGACTGCAGGCATTCGCCATAATGCCTGGCTATTTTTTTGGTGTAGTTTGACCGGGGACGGATTTGAACCCACCACCCTTGGTATATGGGGCCGGCGCCCTACTCACTAAGCCAGAGGCGCTGCCCTTATATTATTTCTTATGTTTTATGTGCCAACATATCCTAAATTCTTAGCATTACTAAATATCTTGATAGCACTTACCTTGATTAATATACCTTTTAGTGATGAGCTCGGTATTTAAGAGAGTAACTGCTTAAAAGTACTTACTCTGTTGAATTGAGTTGAACTGAAATAAGGGATATTTATTAACATAAATTATGCCTCATAATACAGCATACATACTTTTTTAATGTTGTTCTAACAAATGTATATTTTCATTATCTTTTTGAAATCATTTCAATTGCCAAATCATGCTTATTTATTGAAGGACTATTTTGAGCCACACTGTAGGAAAGCTATATTAAGCTAGCATTATATTATCAATATTGATAAAAAGTTAATTTTTCTGATACAGTAGACTTTAATGGAATAATGCTTTTTTTTTTTTTTAATTTTTTCTTTTCAGGTCTTGGATTTTTTTTGCAGGTTTTTTTTTTTTTTTTGGCCTGGGCTGGGTTTGAACCTGCCACCCTGGCATATGGGGCCGGTGCCCTGCTCCTTGAGCCACAGGCGCTGCCCATTTGGTTTTTGTTTTGTTTTGGTTTGTTTTTGTTTTTTTTCTTTTAAGAAACAGGATCTTGCACTATCACCCAGGTTGGATTGTAGTGGCCTGATTATAGCTCATTGAAATCTTGAATACCAGGGGTCAGACTTATCCTCCTGTCTCCTGAGTAGCTGAGACTACAGGCACACACCATCATGCCTGGCTACTTTTTTGTATTTTGTAGAGATGGGGTCTTATGTTACCAGGCTGGTCTCCAACTCCTATCCTCAAGCTGTGCTATCCTCCCACCTTGACCTCTCAAAGTGCTAGATTATAGGCATGAACTGTTCTACCTGGAGCATTTAGTTTTTGTATATGTCTGTGTGTCTTTATATTTTATTGTTAAAATTCTCTTCTGTTTCTTTAGTCTCCCTTGATAAAAGAAGCCACTCATTCTGATTCATCTTATCTTCTGGCTCTCCTGAGATGATTGTAATTTTCTTTGCCTGTTGATGGTAGGTTTCCTTAGCACTAGTTCTGGCTGTTTAAGGTCTTTTGAGAAGCAATGGGCTGACAGGCAAAGTAGGATGTAATTTTTTTTCCTAGTCTCATGAGCTAGTGTGTTAGCAACCTCTGATCTCTACTGAGACAAGGTGAGATGGAGATACAGAGACCTTTCTCTCCTTAGGAGTCTCCAGGTAATGGCTGAAAAAAGGTAGGTTCATCCCCAACAAAGAGATTGGGAATAGGTCAGCCTACCAGGATAGTTTAGGACTGCCAGAGTAAGTAGGATTACCCTATATAGAAACCATAGGTAGGATATGTAGGTATGGTCCCTTTCTAGTTGCTGAGGGACACTACCTTCACCAGGTGGTTGTACCCTTGGATTTTACTATGTGGGTAAATTTCTGTCCTCACCTTTGGGCCTGTGGGTCTCTTGCCTCTAAACACTTCAGGTATACTTGCAGTTTCCTACAGGCTTGTTTTTATTATTGATATGCCCCAGAGTGGTAGCCATACTGGAGAGAGGGTGCCAAGGATATGTGTTTATCTACTATCTTCTTGTTACTGTTTTTAGGTAAAGTTTACTGTTTTATTGTCTTTCTTATTTTAGGTTTCTAAGGTACCTTATTTAGTATAAATTTTGAATACTGAATGAATTTTTCTTAGTTAATTGGAAAGTATGGGTGGAAATACTTTTTAAGAATTGTGTATTAGTTCCTTTTTTTTTTTTTTTTTGCAGTTTTTGGCCAGGGCTGGAGCCCTACTCCTTGAGCCACAGGCATCACCCCTGTGTATTCGTTCTTATTTCTTGCTGTATGGAGTCTTTCATCAAAGGGATATTCTGTGTATCTGCTGCACCTAACCAATGTAGTCACACTTTTCATGTACTTCTTAGGGTAGAATTTCTGTATCATCTTCAACCTAAGTGAAGTTTGCTATATATTCTCTTTGAGCTAATTCTCAGCAGTAACAGCAATTTACTGTACCCACATTAAATGGTCTTCTAATCGCCAACCTTGCATGTAATTGCTGCCTGGCAAGTACAATTACTGTCTGCCAAGATTTTTTCCCCTGGGGGCAGTTGTACCATGCCTTGATATAGAGTTTGAAATTAAGAAGAGAGTTTCTGAGACTTCTGCTTTTATAAACCTGTTTATTTTGAAAATTTAAAACTATAAAATTACATTGACTTTTTAATTTTTATAACATATATGAATAAATCTGACAGTAAATAAAAAAGATTTGAAGATTTATTGATTTTAATTATATTTTTGAAGAATTATGGGTACATTTCCTTTACAGGTTAGTACCATATTGGTCACAGTTCAGAAAATGTTAATTCTAAGCTGGTATTACTTTATATTTTAAGTATGTATATAGTTAAATCCTGTTGCATAATCTGAAATTAATTCAATTTTGTGGTTGCGTTTTTTTGTAGTGATAGGACAAGATCATAAATTGATGGTTCTAGATTGGGAATTAACCTGTTACAGTAAAGCTTTCTTTACTCCAGATCTGGCAGATGAATTATTCTGCACAAGTAAATTGTTCAGCTAATCCATCTACCTTTCTAAGTAACCAAACTTTTTTTTCATTTTTAAGGGTATAGTCTTTCTAAGGTGATCATAAGTTTCTTAGCTTCTTTTTTTTTCCTAGCTTCTTTAAACAGCTTACTGAACACATTTTTTTTTTAATTTTCTTCACTTCCCAGGGTTATTATTTCATTGTGGTTATTATTTCATAATTTATTCACATTAATCATTGTGATAATAAATGTTATGTGTTTATAGGCTATTTAGGATTATCTACCCTTTCACCTGCTATCTCTTAACTTTGTCCTCAAGAGTGCCCTAAAGGGTGCTTTATAAATTGAGACATTCTGTAATTTGCTTACCATATAGTTATGCCATTTAAATGTCTATAATTCAGTGGGTTTTAGCATATTCACAGACTTATGCAACCATCATCATAGTTCATTTTAGAACATTTTCATCATTTGAAAAAGAAATTCTAGACCAGGCATGGTGGCTCATCCCTGTAATCCTAGTGCTTTGGGAGGCTGAGATGGGAGGATCACTTGAGGCCAGGAGATAGAGATCAGTAAGAGCAACATAGTGAGACCTGTATCTCTACAAAACATAGAAAAATTAGCCAGGTGTGAGGCTCAGTGCCTCTTGCTCATTGGTTAGGGCACCAGCTACATACACCAGGCCCGGGCCTGGCGAGTTTGAACTCAGCCCGAGCCTGCTAAACAACAATGACAACTGCAACAACAACAACAACAACAAAAAAATAGCCAGGTGTTGGGGCAGGTGCCTGTAGTCCCAGCTACTTGGGAGGCTGAGGCAGGAAAATCCCTTAAGCCCGGGAGTTTGAGACTACTGTGAGTTGTGATGCCACAGCACTCTACCAAGGGTGACATAGTGAGACTCTGTCTAAAAAAAATAAAAAAAAATTAGCCAGGTATAGTTGTACATACCTATAGTCCCAGCTACTTGGGGGGGGCTGAGGCAGGAGGATTACTCGAGCCCAGGAGTCTGAGGTTGCAGTAAGCTGATACCATAGCTCATGCAACAGAACAACACCCTGTCTCAAAAAAAAATCGAACTAAACAAGAAAGGAATTCTATACCCTGTAGTTGCCAGTTTCAATATTCCTATTTCCATTTCCCCCAGCCCAAAGCAACCACTAATCTAGTTTCTATCTCTATAGATTTGCTTATTCTGGACATTTCAAGGGGAATCTAATATGTGGTCTTTTGTGGCTGGCTTTTTTTCATTGGCATGTTTTAAGGGCTTCTTCTATGTTGTAGCACGTACCAATATTTTATCTCTTTTCATGGCTTGACAATATTCTTTAGTATGGATATACTACATTTTGTTTATCCACTCATCTATTATTAGATGTTTGGGGGTTTGCCACTTTTTGACTATTTTGAATAATATTGCTATGATCATTTGTGTGAAAGTTTTTGTGTAGACATATGTCTTTGTTGCTAAGGGTATGTACCTAGTAGTAGAATTGCTAAGTCAAATGGTCATTCTATGTATAACTTTTTAAGGAACTGTAAGATTGATTTCTAAAATGGCTACAGCATTTTACAGTCCAATCAGTAGTGTATGAATGTTCTAATTTCTCCACATCCTTGCCAATACTTATTATTGTCTTTTTGATTATAGCCATTCTGATAAGTCTAAAGTAATATCTTATTGTGATTTTTTTGAATTTCCCTGTTGACTAATGATATTGAGCATCTTTTCATGTACCTATTGGCCTTTGTGTATGTCATTTAACAAAAAATCATATTACTCTTTTTATTGTAAGGCTGTAATCTTTTTGTTAGGAAGAACTTACTGGTTGTCTAGAGTTTAGACTAACTTTCTGTCCCCAGATTATTCCAGCATCCAGTCTTTTACCTTCTATTGAAAGACTCCCAATAATAGAAATTTTACTATTTGTGAAGAAGTTGGCTCAATTTTGAACAATTCTAATTGTTAGAAACTTCTTTTTATGTTAGGCTAATATCTTTTTCAATGTTTTGTTATTTTCTAATCTGTTATATTTTTGTTTTTAGACCCACTTAGACTATTCATCTACTTTTAGAAGTCCTTCAGACGTTTTAAGACAACTTTAAAATCTCTTCTTCATGCTAAATATTTTTTTCTTTTCTTGATCTTTTCATCTAATTTGTTTATTTATGCCAGGGGTCCTTTTTAAATAGGGGGCCAGTTCACTGTCCTTCAGACTATAGGAGGGCCGGACTGCAGGCCCCGGGATGAGTCAACTGCTAAGCAAAACAGGCAACGGCAGCAAAAACACCCAGTGGGCTGGATAAATGTCCTAGACGGGCTGCATGTGGCCCAAGGGCTGTAGTTTGAGGACTCCTCCTTTAGGCAATGACCTTATTCTTCCCTGAGTACAGGCTCACTCCACAAATCCTCCAGTAGTGTCCTACTGAGCACTTTGGGTTTAATTTTCTTTACCAAATGTTCTGACTTATTTTTTACTGGAGACTCCTTGCCAAACTGATTTTGTTTTGCTCTTCTTCACATTTCTCTGTTTTCCCATAGAGATGAAAGGGATTTTCAGGGGATTCACAAGCTGAGGAGGATCCATGAAGGAGACCTGCAAATTGCCCAGCATCATATTCTTTGGGAGGATTATTGTCTTCCTGTTGAGCGAGGTCATCTGTAAGATCAGGTCCTTTATCCTTACTTGGGAATCAATACATCTGCAGGGTGCACCAGCTTTACCTCCAGCCCTCCCATTAGTCCACCCACCTCTTTTCCAGCAACCACAGAAGCCATGCTAAATAGTCTTAATTTCTAAAATTGTTCACCATCTTCTTCACCCTCAAGTCCCATACCATCCCAATCATTCTTGTGTCAAGAGATTTCAGTTTCTCAAGGCTTCTCTTATAGTATGGCATGGCCTTGGAATTGAACAGACTGTTTTGAGATGTAATGTGACTGCCATAGAATAGAACTTTTCTCTCATCTGAGTGCTGTACTTCTACTGGACTGTGACTTAAAATAACCTTAATACTTTTGTAGCCACACTATAATATTAATTCTTCTTTAACTTTGGGTGAACTAGAATTCCAGTTCTTTATTTTTACATATTCTGTATTAACTTTAATTCTTTATGTGTACTTGTATGAAATTCCATTTTATTCTACATATTTTCCAACATGAAAAATTTTTTGGAATCTTGCTTGTGTCATTTAGTGTAAAAACAGTCTTTCATCAGGAAATTTGATTAGCATACTTTTTTTGTACTTTGAATCAATCATTAATGAAGGTGGTGTATAGGGTAGTGTCAGAGACTGACTTTGCCACTAGAAACTTAAGTGAAGATTGATACTGATTTGTTTATACATGTCTTTTAGGTATGGCATTCAGTTATTATAAAAGTAATGATAATTAATAGGTTTATTTACTGAACTCTTACTATATACTGTGCCTGTACAGTGTTAGGTACATTATCCTATTTAGTCTTCACCTTGACCCTATAAAGCAGCTATTATTATTATCTGCATTTTCCAAATAAGGTAACTGAAGTTTAAGGAAGGTAATAATTTAGTCTGAAGTTACACAGCTAATAAGTGGCAGAGTAGGATTTGAACATAATTTGTCTCATTCTAAAATTCATACTTTCATATGAAAACTCACCCTGTTTGGAATTATGCCTTATTTTTCTTATTCACTTATTAATTCAACAAGTGTTTGGGTTTTTTTCGAGACAGAGTCTCACTTTGTTGTCCTTGGCAGAGTACTATGGCATCACAGCTCAGAGCAACCTCAAACCCTTGGGCTCATGTGATCCTCTTGCCTCAGCCTCCCAAATAGCTGGGACTACAGGCGCCTGCCACAATACCTGGCTATTTTTAGAGATGGGGCTCACTTTGTTCAGGCTGGTCTCAAACTGCTGAGCTCAGGCAATCCACCTGCCTCGGCCTCTGAGTGCTAGGATTATAGGCATGAGCCACCATGTGTGGCTTAACAAACTTTTTAAGTTCTTTCTATGCGTCAGGCACTGTTCTAAGTCTCTAGGATACAACAGTGAGCAAAAACAGACACAATTTCTTGCCTGTATGGAGTTTAAATTTTATCACAGGGAGACAAGGGGATTAGGAATATGAAGATACAAATAGGTATTGGGTTACAATTTTAAATAAGGTGACAAGGGTAGGCTGCATTCAGAAGAGCATTTGAATAAGGAATGCAAGTTGGCAAGGGAGTGAACTATTCAGATAACTAGAAGAATAGATTCTCTTATTTGTTCCTACTTAAAGTTATTCTGCAATATTTATAGGACCAGAGACAGTTATTTAAGATGTTTTTCAGTTATTGTAAGGGATCAAAATATACATGGGGGAAAATTCTTCTATATTTACCTCTCCATGTCCTATGTATTACAGTCTTGAGATGAACTGTCTTATTTAAACTGTTAAGAAGAAAGACCTTATGCAGGTCAAGAAAATTTTTATTTCGGACCCTTTCTTCCCATTTATGAACTCTGTGTTTGGTAGAACAACACATTTCTCTTTTTTTCCAAGCCTGAGAATGCACTTAAAGTTGAGAATTTTTCTGAATACTTGTCCTCAATAAATTTTTTCTTGAATGGTTTGGAATTACATAATATTTTAAAAGTCCAATTTAAAAAATAGAAGGAAATATAAAGAAGGGAAGCCAGTGAAATAGAAAATAAACATATGCTAGAGAAAAATCAGCAAAGCCAAAAACTGATTCTTTGAAAAGATTAGTAAATTCCTAGCAAGACTGATCAAGAAAGAGGAAAAAAAGACAAACCTATATCAAGAATGAAAAAGGATTGGGCACGGTGGCTTGCACCTATAATCCCAGTGCTTTGGGAGGCTGAGTTGGTAGGAATACTTCAGACCAGGAATTCAGGACCATCCTGGACTATTTAAGACCCTGTCTCTCCAAAAAAATTTAAAAAACAAAGACAAAGGGACATCACCACATATCTTTTTTTTTTTGGAGACAAGAGTCTCATTACGTTGCCCTCAGTAGAGTGCTGTGGCGTCATAGCACACATCAACCTCAAACTCCTGGGCTTAAGCTATTCTCTTGCTTCAGGCTCCCAGGTAGCTGGGACTACAGGCGCCTGCCACAATGCCCGGCTATTTTTTTGTTGTAGTTGTCATTGTTGTGTGGTCGGTTTCCTAACCACTGAGTGACAGGCGCCAAGCCGACATTATCTTAAAGAATAAAAAATTAATAAGTAGATATTATGAACAACTTTAGCAAAATAAATGGATTAGTTCAAAGAAATGGAAAAATTAAAAAAAAAAAAACTTTGCCAAAGCTGATAGTAGGAAACGGAAAATCTTTGTAGTCTTGTATCTATTAAATAAATTAAATCTTTAATTAAAAACTTTACTGCATAGAAAACATCAGTTACGTATAGCTTCACTGGTGCATTGTTCCAGTGTTTAAGGAAGAAATAATACCTATCATATGCAAACTATTCTGGAAAATAGAAAAAGAGGGAACACTTCCCAGTTCTTTGTATATAAGTCCAGAATGATCTTGATGCTAAAGTCTGACAAGAATAATATTAAAAAGTTCAATTGGTCAATTGCTTTTATTAAAATAGATTTTAAAAATCTTAAAAAATACACTAAATCTAATTTGTCAACAAATAAAAAGAATGATGAAGTAGAATTAATTCCAGGAAGGTAAGGATGGTAAAGCAGTGTAATTTGTCATAGCATTTCACTAGTATGACAATAGGAAAAGGAAAAAAAGTTACATTATCCTTTTGGAAGGGGGAGAAAAAAGATTTAACAAAATTCAATACTTATTATGATAAAACTCTAAAAGCTATTAATAGAAGGGATGTTTACTCTGATGAAGAATATCTACCAAAAGCCTCAGTGAGTAAGGCGCCAGCCCCATATACCTGTGAGAGTTTCAAACCTGGCCCCGGCCAAACTGCAACAAAAAAATAGCTGGGCACTGTGGCAGGAGCCTGTGGTCCCAGCTACTCGGGAGGCTGAGGCAGGATAGTCGCCTAAGCCCAGGAGTTGGAGGTTGCTGTGAGCAGTGTGACGCCCCGGCACTCTACCCAGGGCGATAAAGTGAGACTCTGTCTTTACAAAAAAAAAAGCCTATAGCAAACATCCAACTGAAATAATTTTAATCTTTGTATATTTGTCAAATATTTTTAGCCCTGGGGTTTTACACAACTGATGAGATCATAAATAAGTATTTTTAAAAGAAGCAATCACAAAGCAATAGATACTATATTTCGTGCACCATCCATCAATAAATAACATTGATTTTCTGATGACATTAAGTTAATATTCTCCTATGTACTTAAAATGTGAATTCATTTAAATTTTAGTTAATTACTTAAATCTTGCTTATAACAAACACTACTTTTGTTAGTAGGACTATATCAACCAAATTTGGAGCTGTGATTCAGGAAGTGTGACTTTGCCAGTCAGTACACATTGCTCCATTCTATATCCAAATGGCTTGCTTTGGTCGTATAGTTGATAGGATGTAGATCATGGGCCTGTACATTGTACCCACGTGGAAATCTGAGAAGTAAAGTTTTGAGAATTTTTCTTTGAGAATCTGGGATTCATAGTATAGGGAGCTGTTAAAATGTTGAATTAGTATTCGACAGACTTTGGTTAGCCACAATTAACAGATACTTAGTAAATTTATCTTGCCTTATCAACTTCTAAATCTCTCTTTTATGAAATCATTTGCATGGAGGCAAAAAAAATGGAAAAGAGAGAAAGGAATGGAAATATACTTAGTTTAGCAAGACTAAGGTATTCCTTTGTGTATAGCTACTCATGTGTTCCATCAAAAATCATTTGTGATTGTTTGAAATATTCTGGGAAGACGGTAGAATTTGGTATCATAGTTTTTGAATAGTCCCAATGCTTCCTTAACAGAATAACCAGGATAGTATAACTAAAAGCTCAAAAGCTCTTGGGTAGTATCTGTACCAAAACTAGTTGATCAGAGAAAATATGGGGACAACCCTAACAGCTACAAAATTTGTTTTAAAAAAAGATTTTTTTGGTGGCAATGGCATCTCTCTCTGTAGGAGGAAGATGTAGGGAGTCTTAGAGTCCTGAGAATGGCCTATCCTAAAATAGCCAACAGGTAAAGCTTAGAGGGATTTTTGCACACTTCAATTTATGATTGAGTATAAGAGCTTTATGGTGAGGTTATTTTGAGCTGTCTGGCCTCCAAGCTTCCAAAATTAACTATCCAGCCAAAACTCTCTTCTAGTATAAAGCCTCAGGCTGAGAGCAATCTGCTGAGAATTTAATCAGCTTAAAGTACAACAAAGACAGTGAAGATAAAAGGAAAAAGAACCTGATGAAAGTGGGAGAGAGGAGTAGAACCAAGTGATCATGAAAGTATCCTGCCATGAAATTTCTTTAAACACTTAATAAAAGCAACAGAAAAGAGAGATGTAGATCAGAAAATCTCTCCAGGCCTATGTTTCCATCTTAAAAATTCAAGAATATTAAATTCAGGTAAAGATAAACAACAGAGAGCATTATCGTTGAATAAAGTTACTGTAATTAAGGATTATGTTTTCTTCTTATAACATCCAGAAGTGAATGAAAATAATAAAAGTATACTGATGTTTTTATGGGTCTTAGTGCAATTACCATATGCTTTCCAAGAGAGTAATACCATTTTACAAGGTCACTAGAGCCATTCACTTATTATTAGTATTGTTTCACTACAGTTTTATTGGCTTGGGTGTGTGTTATCCTGATGGAGTCAGTTAAAAATCACTGTTCATTATTGTTTTAATTTGCATTTTTAGAACTCTTTAGGCATATTGAACACTTATTTCCCCAAGTTTTTGTGTAATATTATTGATATTTATGTTCATGTATGTGACTAGAACCCTGAACCTCTGTGTAACTTCAAATATCTAATTCTTGCCTGCCTATAGTCATGGTGTGTTTATCCACTGAGTCTTAATTCTTTTCTTAAAACATGAGATCATTTGGATATTGCTTGTAATGTTATAGAAATATTAGCCATTTGTTTTGCTTGCTTAAAATAGTTTTTTTTTCTGCTTTAATTTTGTTATATTATTACAGAAATGCTTAAGTATTTGAATATACTTGTATCAGTCCTATGATTTCCTTTGGTGAAGAAAATTATAGTTTCTGAATGGATATGATAAATGCTGTACTTGGAATAATTTCCTTCCCACCCTCCCTTTGTCACCCTTGGTAAAGCACTGTGGCGTCATAGCTCACAGCAACCTCAAACTCTTGGGCTTGAGCTATTCTTTTGCCTCAGCCTCCCAATTAACTTGGACTACAGGTGCCTGCCACAATGCCTAGCTATTTTTAGACATGAGATCTCACTCTGGTTTAGACTGGTCTTGTACCTGTGAGCTCAGGCAATCCATCCTCCTCAACTTCCCAAGTGCTGGGCTTACAGGCATGAGCCATTGCACCCTGTCCAAATTACCTTTTGATAATTTTTATGATTCTAAAAAATTAATGATAATTACCTGAAAGTAACTTTCCATGATAGCCATCTAAAAATATTGTTAAATTGGGTAAAAATACTTAACAAAGGTGCATACTGTGCATTGGAAGGTAGGCATGGGTACAGGTGGTAATCTTTTGTATCTTAGTTTTAAACCCTAGAACCAAGACAACTGATAAAACCCAAAAGTTAAGATAAAATTAATATAGTATTTATTCTTAAATTTCATGATAGGGTGGTAGAGAGCAATTACCATTTTTTTTTTTTTGGTTACAAAGTAATGACATTAAGGACCATAAAGGAGTCATTGGAGTTCTGTGGATCATGTTAATTATATGGAAAAAGTATCTTTCTTTCACATATTCTTTGTTTTTGATTTTTTTTTTTTTTTTTTTTTTGCAGTTTTTGGCCAGGGCTGGGTTTGAACCCACCATCACCTCAGGTACTTGGGGCCAGCACCCGACTCCTTTGAGCCACAGGCGTCACCTGGAAATAAAGTCTTCACAGACACATTAATCAGGAGGAGGATAGAACTGATGATTAACATTAGTTTATTATTACCCAGTATCAGAAATGCCAGTATATAATTTCTAAGACAGCAATGAATGAAGAAATAGCATAAGAATATAGTGTTACAACAAAATAAAAAATAAATAATGAATAATAAAGAATGTAAGAAAAAATATGATAATGACAAGTAACACAAATAGAAAGTATTTAGAATATTATAGATTTAAGTGGGGGTCATGGTGTATAGCACCCCTCTTGGGGGAGGAACACACTTATAAGAAGGACTTTGCCTGAAAAATGCATTTAGTATAACCTGGATCTTTGTACCCTCAATGAATCCCCAACAATTAAAAAAAAAAAAAAGCAAATATATCAGTAACCATTTTTAAAGGAAATAAAATTCAGCTCCAACTTAAAGAAAAGGATTGCAATAGAAGCCAGTCATGGAGAGAAAAACATTTTATGATCTTTCTTACATGAGAAATCTAAAAAGAAGTTGAATATACAGAGATGAAGAATAAAATAGTGGTTAACAGGATTGGAAAAGGAGGGATGGGGAGATATGGTCAAAGGATACAAAGTAGCAACAGGTCAAGGATACAAAGTAGCAACAGGTCGATGAAGAAGTCTGGAGATGTAACACACGTTAGTCCTACAGTTAATACAGAGTTCCAGATTGCAACAAAGGAACAGAGGCAACCGTATGAGATGCTGGATATGTTAATTTGCTTCAACACAGCAACTGTTTTACTATGGATCTGTATCTCATGACACCATGTTGCATATCTCAACTATATACAGAAAAAGTTATTTAAAAAAGAAAAAACACAAGACTATAAATAACAAAAATAAATCAATTAATTGGATGACCTCAACACATATAAAGCCAAAACTAATTGTACTATATGTGGAGAAAAATGGAAAAATCCACCAGCACTGTTGGAGTTAAACTTGATCCTCTTAACAATTAATAAATCAATCAGAAAAAGAGATAATCAATGCTTTGAGTAAAACAATTATAATCTTGACTTCATGGGCACACAAATCATGTATTTTTATTAACAACACTGTTAACAGACTCTATAAGCATACACTGAAGGTTTACAAATTTACAAAAATGCCCTGAACCAAAAATTAATCTTTACAAATTTAATAAACAGAAGGCTATGTTAACCAGTTTGATGAAAATATTTCAAATTGTATATAAAAATAGCACACTGTACCCCATGACTGTATCAATGTACACAGCTATAATTTAATAAAAAAAATTAATAAACAGAAAAATGCACAGTATTTAGTCTGTTATTAGTAAGTTAGATACGAAGAGTAAAAGTAAGTGAAATCACCATATATCCAAACAGTCTAGTGTAACATAGATTTGTGTAGAAATCTGAGTCGCATGGTCTAGGCAAACTCCCCTTCTAAGACGCCAGTTATCTTATAGCAATGTTATTCTGGTTGTTCCAAATAGGGTTGTACAGTGCCATTTTTTTCAAAGCATCATCTTAGTCTAGGTATTCCACCCTCTTTTGAAAACACTTCAAATATAAACCAAACAAAAGGCCTGTTAGTGTTCTGATGCTTTTCTGTAAAACCTTGACTTCTGTTGACCTTGACTTCTCTTTCTGCTAGGTTTTCAACTCTCAGTCCTTTAAGAAAAGACAAGGTGATAACATGGCACTCTTTTCTAGCAAAGTAAAACACAGTGTTAATAATTCATCCTCGCAAGCATTTGTACCTACATATCAAACTTCCTGCAGTATGGGTTGTTAGATGATGGATGTGGTGATAAAGGGAGGTTGTGGAGTCTTTCTCACAATGTCTTTGAAAAGTTAAGAAGTTCTTATGTATCTTTGAAAAGTTGCCCTTGTTGTCTGGCATTGGGAATCCAGATAGCTGACCATTCAAATAGAATTTAGACTGGTTTTCCTTTTTTTTTTCTCTAACAAATCCTATATGTCTCAGATAATTCTCTGAAATAAATTGTCATTGTATGAAGAAACAATTCTGGATGAAATAGAATTATTTTATGAACAGTGAAATTCGGGAGGCACAATCTAAACTTGTAAAAAGAAAGTCTTATTGAAATTAAGTCATTCAAACACACGGGAACTTTATGATTTTTACAATGTGATTACCATCTTCAAGCACTCAAAATTTATCTTAGAAATAAAATATGTGTAATACCTAGCAATGAATTTTGATTTCTGTACAATTTTTCAAAAATTCATTATAATAATACATGCATAAATGCTCTATTGACTTATTTATGTATTAACTTTGAGCACTGGTTAAGCATACATTAGTATTTTTATACACACGGGTTACTTTACCTTCCAACTTGAATTGTGTTCATTTAGGGAAAATCACAAATGTGAAGATTTGCAGTTAATACATTAGACATAATTTCTTTTTTATTTGTAACTGCCTCATAGCCAATCACTATTTGAGAGGTTCAAATGTAAGCACAAACATAAATTTCCCCAGTACTATCAAACATACTGAATCATTCAACAGAGAGAATATAAAATTGCCAACAGTATTTTGCATCGAGCCTAATAAATCACACGTATCTAGGTGCCACTGAAAACTAATTAGTAAAATTTATAAAATACTATTTGCATGACATTTTAATTTTCAAAGAACATCTTTAATATTTTTCTTTTTGTTTCTGTGCAAAGACTTTGCTTTCCCAGAAAGCATCTACTCCCAGTGTTTCCTTGAGATAAGGTGGAATAAATGGTTTAACTGATTAGGATGTACTTACTGTTCAAGACACCAATCCATCTTGATTTCCTTCTGATGAATTCTTACGAAGCACTGTTAAAATATTTCTTATCATTCGCAATTTATTCTATTTCATAGAAATGAATTCATATAGAGTTTCCACCTTAATATATTTGAAATGATTTGCCTATCTAATATGTTTATTTGCCATAATCTATGAGAGCTAACCCCAGAATACACTATCATCTTCAGTCATTAAAAAGAAGATAACCAGGACAAATGATTATTTTAAGGGTGGGGAGACAATGTTGCTTTTTATTTATACAAAATTTCAAGCAGACATGAACAGCATGGATACTACAGACAGTAACTTTGTAGTAGGTATAAGCTAAACCACAAGCTCCATAAAGAAAAGAACTGCGTCTGTTGCACTAAGACCTCTATTCTCAGTACTTAAAATAGTCCTAAATAATCATCAGTAAATAGCTACTAAATAAATGTCAGAATTTAAATATAACTGTCCTTTACTCAAGTAATAGAGAATGATTTTCACCTGATCCCAATGTGCTACAGTGAAAATTGCTGTACTTTTTTGAGCAGGCCATTGCTCAATTATGGAATAATTCTAAGGAAGGTAAGCCCCAAACAAAAAAGTACCAACCCCTCTTCCACAGAAACAAAACATACACGAGAAACACACACACAAATACACACAGGCCCCTTAGATTCATACAAATACTTAACTGAAATGCACACACACACACCTGAAACCCAGTAACCCACCTGTGCTTAATACTTTACATAAACATACCCTGTAGACAGTCAGATGAACAGATTCTTATTTAGGTTATTTAGGTTGGTTTTAAGAGAAAACAGAAGCAGATGGGCTTCAAGAAGCAAATTCGATTATCTGACTTAGTAAGAAACCCAGAATTAAAGAAAGTCACCAGAGATCTAGAAGCCACCAACAAACTAGAACTAGGTCACAAAGAACCTGATTCTCTTTTTTCTGCCACCTAACCAAGAGATGCACATATGGTGATAACTCCTGGTCATATCTCACATGAAGAGAAAGAAGTCCCTCTTCGAATCATGACCATAGCCCTCTCTTTTATCATCACTGGACTATCACAGGTTCCCTGCAGCTGCTAGGAAAACGTTACATGATGACTGACTTAGACTCACTGGGATCTACCTTGGAAGCTAACAAGACAGGCAGGTTCCTCAGAAGCACAGAGCTATGTGAGGAAGGCCCAGGTTAGATACGAGAGAAAAATCTGGCTTCTACTAGAAAGAAAAGGGACATAATGCATGACGGGTAGGTGGCAATATACACAGGCAATAAGTCGTCTCCTCCGCCACCCCCACCCTGTGACTGTCTCAATGTTTCTAGACTATCAGCATCACAGTCAGTTCACAGAAAGTGAAGATTTAACTTCTCATATCCAACCAATACAGTTAGCTATTGTTATTCAAACACATAAAGGAATTTAATAGAAGTTGTCTTTATGAATAGGATAGGAAAAAAAAATACTGATCAATAAAGTGGCATGCCCAGAAAACTAGATTCCATGGTTACTGCCTATAATAATCAAGAAGCCAAATCCTGTGGTATCTCCAGGAGATCTTCAAAAATACTACCCTTATTTTTTATCATACTCAGTTACAATCAAGATTAAAAATATCTCTTAAACTAGTACCAATAACTTGGAGGAAAAAAGTCTCAAATATAGATAGATCTCAACTGCAATTTG
>CAUYQV010130979.1:0-36425 GCA_963574575.1 Galagoides demidoff
CAGCTAAGGCGCCAGCCATGTACACCTAAGGTGGCAGGTTCAAATCCCCAGCCTGGGCCCGCCAAACAACAATGATGGCTGCAACCAAAAAATGGCCGGGCGTTGTGGCGGGCGCTTGTGGTCCCAGCTACTTGGGAGGCGGAGGTAGGAGACTCGCTTGAGCCCAGGAATTGGAGGTTGCTATGAGCTGTGATGCCATGGCACTCTACCCAGGGGGATAGCTTGAGGCTCCATATCAAAAAAAAAAAAAAAAAACCCAAAAATAAAATAGATTCCAAATTTTCAAAAATGAATAATTTTTAATATGGAAGAAATGCTGTTAGAAAGAGTAGTGGCATCTCACTGTTGTTTTGATCTAACTTCTTTTTAATAGATTTTTTTTCATACAAAATGTTTAAATGGCTTTGGTAGTATGAAGATGTATGAATAATTGATTGTTTACTTTCCCTGGATAAAGTGATACTATGAGTACATAAGATGAGTCAGCCATGGAATCTTTATAGAATACATTTCTTTTCTCTTTAGTCCCTAACCTAAATGCTGTACAAAAATATGTATCTTCATCCTGAGATATAAGATCTCTTTGGCTGACCTGATTAACTTAGTCCATGATTAAATATTTTTTAAATATTATTTTGCTTTATTATTTTATTATTTTAATAAATAATAAAATAAATTATTTTAATATCATTATGTTTTAATAATTAATATGCTTTTTAAAGCATACTATGTTTCAGAGAAGGAAAGGGCCTACCCCCTGATGTGGAAAAGACCAGGGGTTCAATAAGATTTTCCTCCTTTATGCTGATTTCCTAATTCTATGTTAAGTCAGGGGAGTGTAAAATAGTCATGATTTTTCTTGGAAAGGAGGTGAGTCCTACCATTGTTTGTAAGGCAATTTCTGGGGATGATTAAATATTTTTATTTGCCTCTCAGATCTATATAATATCTATTTCTAGAATAGTGTTATTTCCTGATAAAACTTTTAAGGTTTATTGTTATCATCTCTGAAAGTAGAAAGCACAAAGTATAGGTTATGTTTTTTAAAATTTGATTTCTTAAGCTTATCCAGATGTGGTACTGGTTGTATGTATGTATGTATGTATGTATGTATGTATGTATTTAATTTCAGAATATTACAGGGGTATATACTCTTTGGTTACATAATTTGTCCTTATACATTTTAAGTCAAGAAATTTAAGTTGCTTTTAACTTTTACATATTTTATTATCGATGTCTTTAGTTTTAAACTAACTAATACCCATGAACATGTAGAAATTTGGTGGTCTCCATTTATACTGTTGTTTCTCTTCTAATTACTGTATTTTTCAGGTATTTGTAGTTCACGGGAAGGATGCTAAAATAATTTGACATAGGAACAGGAAAGCAAGCTCTGATAATTGTTTAACATATTTCATTAACTTCTCCAAATAGTCTAAAAAGCCCTCAGAAAGGCAGATTCCCCCCTATTAGAAATGGTTGGTTTAAGATAAACTAAATTAATGATAACTAATGATATAACTTTAAAATGTGTCAGATGATCAATTCTAGGGCCACATCCTTTTTAAGGACAGGCAGGACTATAAAATGGTTTCATTTTATTTTATTAGTTTTACTGGGATGTCATGACAAAATATTTCAGATAAAATTATGGAATTTGTCGGCTTTGATCAAAGAAGGATTTATTTTACAGAATAAATTTTGTTATTGTTGTTGTTCTGTAACTGCCACATACCCTGGAGAAGAAACTGCCTCAGTGTCCTTGGCAACAGACACTCCAATCTGTCTGTGGCTGGAGGTTAGGCCTGGCTTCAGCATCACCCTTCCGTGCAAAGTGGAAGAGCAGAACCTATATAAAAGGGGCAAAAAGCATCATCAACATACATCAATGCCAGACCCCTCTGTGGTAATGGCTTTTAAACCAAGTTCCCACAAGCCCTGAAGTTACTCTGAGATGTTTTGGAAGCTCAGTTCGAGGAGAGACAATGGGTGAAGGTCAAAGCCTCCCATTTCTTCTCAGATCAGAGCAGTTCTTAAATCTGTGGAACATTTGAGGTTTCTACATAAGAAAAAGCTACATGGCTTAATATAATGTGAACATTCTTATATAATATTTCTGCTAAAAATAAGTTTAAGCCCATTGCAATAAAATAAAGGCTTTCTTTTATGTAATAACTTTGTAGTCACAAAAATCAAACCCAGGCAAACGTGAAGACAGATATTAGCTTGAAAGAACCTTAGACTATAATATAGAAGAGAAATACTGGAGAGATTTTTAAAAAGTTCATATTTCTGGGAGATGTGATTGTACCAACTTAGGTTTATTTTACTTTTAAAAATATTTTCAAATCTTCAGATTAAAAAAAATAAACACGATACCTTTTATAATACCAGAGAAATATTATTAGAATAAGAAACAGAGCTTCACAGAAACTTAGCTACAAAGATTAAGAAGACCTAAGTTTTAATTCTCGATTTGCTACTAAATTTTTAATTTTGATAAAGTCACTAAATATCTATGATGGTCAGCCTTTTACGTGAAGAAAGAGAACACTCAGCTAACTTGTCTAAACAATTTGTAAGGTGCCTCTTAGATCCAAAATTCTAAAAACTATCCCACTAGGAAGGTACTTGGATATGTTCACATTCAATTGCATCAAATATTTTTTGTTCTTTAAATTAGCAGCACTTGAGATGAGAGACATTCCAAATCCCTGTAAAGCAGATGTGGTGTGATCCCTTAGCTCTAGATTTCTGAACACATAATCAAAAAATTCATATAGCACATGTATTTTAATATGTACATGTATTAAATAGTGATGTACATTTTAATATGCCCTTTCTAGGCTCAGCATTGTCCTGTACAAAATACTTAGTGGCACAAAAGTAATAGGCTGTAATATGAATTTCTCCACCAAAATTCATAATTCATAATAAATATGCATAGGAGACATAGTAATATATCATTAAGGAAACAAAATAATAGAGTTTAAAATCGTCTTGTGTATTATGATATAGATAAGAAGACGGAATGGTACATGAGATTAATGTAAGTGGAAAAGGGAGGTCGGTCTCCCTTTTACTCCCTGTTACTGGTCTGCCCAGGAACAGATGCCCACCAAGCCTTAGAGGTGAAATTTAAAAAAAGAAAATGAGTACTTTTTAAGTTTATTATTTGTATAATGAAGCTCAATGAAATACGCTCAGGAACACATATGAATTACGGATTGATCTATCCCACTGTTAACAAGGAATCGTTCTTCTTAAAACATTTTCCCATGGAAATGATGCTAAATGTATGATTTTATTTCCCTCGTTGTTCCATCCGCAAGGAACAAAAAGGTAAATCCTCCATCACATTCTGACACTTTAAGAACTGAAGATGATAGAGTCAGAGTTGGTAAGACGATGCCAGACATAATCAGCCTTCTATCATGAAGACTGAAAGAGGGGAATTACAACAGCAAAAGGAAGGCCTCATGGAGGTTGGGGGGACCTCGATGTTAGTGTTTTCCTTAAATATTCCTCTTTCTCCAATGTCTTTTTTTTTCTTCATTAATTTCCCCCTTGCTTACTTTCGTCATAAATTTAACTTACAGTCTTCTATAACTTTGCAGCATGGTTTGCATTGCCTGCTGCATTTCCTTAAGTAAAAATGACAATTCCTTTAAGTGCAAAAATGCCAATCTCTCCCTAGCCATTAATTGCTTATTTTCTTACTGTTATCTTGTATAAACTTTATTATAACATAATGCACAAGCTAAAATTAGGATGTGTCAAGGAAATTTCATATGTGTCTACTGATGTCCCACAATATTTATAATGAATAACAAAGGATAAAATTCAGAAAGTGTCACCTATTGTGGCAATTTAGTAGTTTGTGCTTGGGTAGAGTAAAAAAGTGCCTTTATGCCTTCTTACACGACTGGTTTCATTATAGCGAAAGTATGCATACTATTTCTGTCAGTTACATCCTCATTTACTTCTTCACTAATTAAGAAGTCCTTATCATTGAGGTAAGGATAAATAACAGGAACAATTAGGTCAGATACAGACAGCAGCCCACGTGTTTACTTGTGGTGACAACCTTCCACTTCTAGCTTCAGAGTCAGAGGCCAAATTTCCATGGGAGTAAATGCCAGCACGCACAGCCTTCCTGCCCAGCTGTGCCTTAGCAACTTTATCAGCCCCATTCCTTCATGTTTCTGGGAGGGCTAGATAGAAACCATTGGAATTGTCGTAGAGAAAGTGAAATCTCTGACATGCACTAATGTGTCCTATGACTTGGCAAAAAATCACACCAGAATTAGAGCAAATCATGAATAGTTTTCAAGATTTCCTCAGAAGCATCTCAAATAACTAAAAGAGACACTGGGTTGCTGATGAGTATTTCTTTCTTTCTTTTTAATTGATTTGACCGTACTGTTTACACCTGGTCACCTCTGGTACCTCAGCCTTCTTCAGATTCAAGTAAACCTATATTTCTTCATCCGACTATCCTAGTTTTTCTTTTGTCCTGCTGACTGATGAATTTTCTGCTGGCTGTCATCCAGCCTTTAATAATTCTCTTCCTTGCTGCTACAGTTCAATAGGTTGATAGTGAATAATTAAGGAAATTCATTGTGTATCAGGACTGGACACAAGGAGTATTCAGTGAGGGAAGGCTTGCCTGTGTGATAAGACTATCTCCCATATTTCTATGACATGTCCCTTCATTGTGGGCTGTTTTTGCCCTTAGAGCGTGTCACTCAACTGGAAACAATGCTCTACCAAGAAGTAAAGTTAGATAGAAAAATGCTTGAATTGCTATGGCGTATGACTCAATTAGGGCTTTGAGTCTATAAAAGGAATTCAATAAATGAGTTCATCAAGACTTATTTTAAATTACTTACCAGATTTTTAAATTAAAAGTGGCAATGCCATACTCAAAACTTTCCAACAGTTCTCAGAAAGAGAACTTATATGATTGCTCTCGTATTGCCTGGAGGGGGAGGGTAAGGGTCTTCATTTTAAGAATAGAAACTTCTTCCAAATGTCTGAGTAATAGCTGAGACACAACTTTAGTGATAGCCTTGAGCAACATTTGAAACATCGTTGTGGATATTTGATTATATAGAGATGACAAAAAAGGACAACATTGATTAAAAAGTGTACATGGAAGATTGTAACAGTGGTTATTCATTCTTTTTATGGACAAATGAGATAGGTGAAGGAAATTTAGCTTCCCCTCCACTGTTTCTTCTAATTCACTAGAGTTTTGTCTTGATAAAGATCCCTTCTGGGAATAAAGTACAATTAGCTAGACCTAAATTCAAAACCCAACTCTAATTTGTGAGAACTTCCTGAAAAATTTAACTTTTCTGAGTCTCAATTCCCTCATTTATAAAATTAAGGTAAATGAAGTATTTGACCAACTGAAGTAAGGCAGACTAGATAATCCTTATCAAGCATGTAGTATGTGGTGGGCATTTTTCTCAGCATGAATTTTCACAATAGTTTCATGAGATGGGAGCCAATGTAATTTCTGTTTCTCAGGTGAGTAAAGTGGGGGACAGAGAGGTTAAGTAATTTATCTCAAATTATAGAAAACATGATATATATAAGATTTGAAGCCAGGCATTCTGTTTCCAGATTCTTGACAACTAACCCCTATGCTACAATACTGAGTGCCCATTATAATATCCAGAATATAAGTGACCCATAAATGTGAGATGTAGATACTAAGAGGGGCAAATCTTTAGAAGTCCATATATAATACTGCCTATTTCTCTCTTAAGTTTCTCTCTTAATTTGGTAAGTGTAAAAGTCAGCTGAAAATCTAAATATTGCTAATAGACTGATTGGAGATGTGGCTTTAGAGTTGCAGCTAAGTAAATGTGGTAATATTTTGTTACTGAATTAATTTGATTCCCCACCTGGAGCCCTGGACAATAAAGATCTCCTCTATGGGTAGTCACCTACCACACAGCAGAAAGGCAACCAAAATCCAATTGTTCTGTGAACAGGAAGAATCTGCAGGAGAGAGCCCAGATGGTTCCCAGTCACATCTAATCAGCTCCTTCTTCCAAACTTTCCAATACTTTAAGACTATTCTCTTCTGTGGAGGAGTGAGGGACAGCTGGGGAGACAGGCCACAAATATCCGCTGATAATCCTCCACTAGAAGAGGAAAGCCAGATTCCTCCTCTCCTGTCCCTTGTCTTTGTCTCTTTAGGCTGCTATAGAAAATTACCATAAAATGGCTGGCTTGAACAATAGAAATTTGGTTGTTCTTTCTCAAAGTGTAGGAGGGAGGTGTGTCCAAGATTAAAGTGCTAGCCCATTCAGTTCCTGGTGAGGGGCGAGGGCTCTCTTCCTGGTTACTTTTTCCCTAATATGCTCACATGACCTTCTCTCACTGCATGAATGAGAGAAGGAGACAAAGAGAGAGAGATATTGAATCTTCCTCTTCTTATAATCCCATTATGAGGACCTTGTCTTCATGACCTACTTTAACCCTAATTATCTCTCAAAGACCCCCTCTTCAAAATGTGAATTTGAAAAAGACACATTCAGTCTAATAACACATCTCCCACCCATAATAACTGCTATTTCTATAGCCACCACTACCATTGTTGCTGTTAGCATTATTTCTTCATAAATGGCAGGCATCAAATTTAAGGGTACCTCTTTGCTCCTCACCTTGACCTCAAAAAAAAAAAAAAAAAAAAACAGAAATGGAGATAACATCTTCTCTGTCCTAAGCATAGACCAGCCTAGATCTGCCAAGACACTGACCCAGCTAGAGAAAGGGCTGGGTTCCACAGCACACTTGCCTTTGATTGTCAGGAGTGAGGTAAGGGCAAGGTCTTCCTGGGCCTGCAGAAGTCAGGGGATGTGTTGTCTCACTTAGATGGAAAGCAAGGGAATCAGGAGTAATGATTCCTTCTAGATACCATCCCTGGTCTTGTATCTGTCACTTCTAGCTGAAACTATCTCTGAATGTATTTGTAGACGGCATGCCCTTCATTAACAAAGGAACTGCTATGTTGGCCATGTAATACAGCTGATCTTGGAAGTGCCATAAGCATGGAATGAGATATCTTTTCTTTAGAGTTGATATTATCTTTCTTGAAAGGTATTTACACTAGAAATGAATACATTCACAAGCAGCACATTTTTTCACAGAATAGAATTTTTTACAGAAGCACTTGCAGTGACCAGAAAGAGATGAGCCCAGGCCATTAGCCATGTCGGTGCTTGATGATACCATGATAATGAGGGTATAAACCAAGAGGTGATCAGATCCCTGTGTCTACAATAGTGGAAATAATGAGCCACTTAGCATGAGAACACTTCAGTGGTAGGCTTGAACATTATACATACTTTCAAAGTCCAATTCTGGTTAGTCTTATAAACCCCAAATTTAGCCACTCTAATGAAAAACTTATAGTAGTCAAAACAATTGGTTATCTTTTGAAACAATCATTTACAGATGCATTTAGTTAAAAGCATCTGTTATATAAGGTGCCAGCCACATACACCTTGGGTGGTGGGTTCGAATCCAGCCCAGGCCTACCAAACAACAATGAAGGCTGCTACCAAAAAAATAGCTGGGCGTTGCGGTGGGCACCTGTGGTCCCAGCTACTTGGGAAGCAGAGGCAGGAGACTTGCTTGAGCCCAGGAGTTGGAGGTTGCTGTGAGCTGTGATGCCAGTGTCCTCTACCCAGGGGGACAGTTTGAGGCTCTGTCTCAAAAAAAAAAAAAAAGAAGAAGCATCTGTTATAAAACTAATAGTGCATTAAACTCCATGAAGAAAATCATCACAATACTACTAATGTGTTGCTTCAAACCTGCAAAAGCAAAGAAATAGAGCCTCGTCCTCAGAGAGAGAACTTCTTGTGGATGTGGAATTTGTTAAGGTCCAGGAACTAAAAGCTCAGTCAATCCATTCACCTCCCTTACCCTGTCCTTTGGGTAAGTCCCAAAGCAGTAAATTTGCTAGCCTTAGACTGGTAAAATGGCCCCTAAAAGGATTACTTTACTTATCTGAATTCGTGAAAACACCCATTACTAGGAGCTTGAATATTCCATTTAGTCTGAGATCACTAAATGGTTTCCTGGTAAGCAACAGCCTTAATTTAAGCGAGAGGAGAAAACAAAAGCCCAGGAAGCTGTGTGTCTCCCCACTCTGGTTCTCCTGGTTCACAGAACAATTTCATCGTCCCTTGTTTACCCTGACAGCACATCAGGAGGTCTCTGTGTCCTCCTGTGCTAACGTGAGAATGTGAAGCAGGATGGGTCTCAACTCTTCTTCATCTCTAGATCACCCAGAGCCACAGGACTGTTTCTAAACCTTGTGATTCTTCTTTGTTGTTAACTATAGAGGCATTTGTGTACATTGGGGCTACTTCTTGAAGAAAATGGAAATTATTTACACATCCTGCCAAGTAATTTTTGCTCATTGTTATTCTCCTAGTCTCAAACAAAAGGTGGTTTCTCCTTTGGAATGCTCTTCTTTTACATATTAACATTCTGTCTATACTTCAAAGCCAAACCATGTCTGGCAGGTTGTGAGTTCACTTACCTGCTCATCTTGAATTAACATCTTTCTTTTGCCCTAAATGTACCTCTATTATAAAATTAATATCATCCTTCTGTGATTTAGATTTTTCTTTTCTTCTAGATTTTATCTCTATGTTTTAATACTTTCCTTGTATATTGCTTACTGTTTCCAGATTTTTTTTATCCATTTCAGTGAATAATTGAGACTTATAGTGCTCAGAACTTAATATAAAACATATCTTTTCTAAACCTTTGTTAAAAGCTCTCCTTTACTTCCATAACCTCACAAGTATTCTTACAAGCTTTTTGAACAATTTGTAGGTGCAATGTAACAGGTATTGCTATTTTAAAAGAAATAGTCAGTGCTTTTTTGTGCTTATAAGGATGAAAATAATAGGATGTTTTATGTTAGTTTTTTCAATAGATGAATTTCATGGGTAACTTTATGCATTCAGAGCCGAACTCATTTCCAAAATATGGTGGAAATTTAGATTTGATATACTTGAATGGAAATATTAAATTCATTATTGTAGAATATATTTTTCCTAGTGTCACCAAGAGCCACCTATAACTATGGAAATAGATTTAAAGATGTTAGGTAGTGTGTCTGAAACTACCTGCTGCTCTGTGACAGTACTGGGAATAAACTTCACAGGAATTAGCCTACTTTTTTGACCTTCTGTGCCAAGAATTTACTCTGTCCTGGCCATACTTATTTTGAAAGTATTATTTTGTTTAAATATCTGCAAAAATGAGTATTTTTGCATACCTGATTCCAAGTGTTAAAATTGTAAACGGTGAGTTGTGTTATAGCAGAGATGGTCCTAAAGCATGTGGCTTCCTAAACAGTGTGCCTTCCTAGACTCTCCATTGAACAATTGAAAGCTTTCTTCCTACCTCTCTTTGTTCTTTTTTCCTTCCCATTTTCCTCCTCTTTCTGTCTCTCATTGGAGTAGTAATCACCCTTCCTGGAGAAGAAAGAACATGGAGGACACAGTAAAGAGGATCAAAATATAAAATCCAAAGACTTTGAAATGGTGAACTTCCAGTGCTTCCTCCTCACACTAGTGTGGAAAAACAGAGCTGGCTCCTCTGAGGAGAAGACAATGGCCAGAACTGGTGAAATGTGTATTGAATGCAATCTAAGAAGGCTCAGATAAAGTTGGTAATTGTTTTAGAAGGTAAGAAAGGGAGAAATTTTGAGGGGATTGAACTGAACAGACGATGAGATAAGGAGACGGAAAAAGACCCAGAAATCAGTCCATTCATGATTCATGAATAGACTCAACCTACAAACCTGGAAAAGGGAATGGTCCAGAAACCCTCTCTATAAGCCACAAGAGGAAAATTTTTAGAAGCAGCCTTCACTGTGACACCCCAGCATTGGAAAGGGCCACTGTTTCCTGGTTCAAGAGAGCTTGTGCAAGTGTGAAGATGAAGTGGGAGATTTTGGAGAATTCTTTGGACACATAATTGGCTTTAAGTACATTTTACTGATGGGTTAATTTGTTAATATTAACAGTGCATTTTTCACTTAATGATTTCAGTAGCAGAATGGAAACTATTTTCCAATATATTCCATTTTTATAAATTTCTGTTTTGCCCATGGGTTCTTTAACAGGTCACCTCTCCTGCACACAGTATTTCTAGCCAGCTTCTCTTCCTGTTTTGCCTGTGGGCTCTTCAACACATCATCTCTCTCCATAGAATGTTTGCAGCCAACTTGTAGAACACATCTGTTGGCAGCACTCAAGTCCAAGTCTGCTTCTTCAATGGAGGTCGGTCTCCTCTTTGCTGTCTACCCTTATCTTCTCTGAGCATTCCTTGTTTGCAGTTCCTTCCAGTTTTATAATCTTTTACACACCAGAATTTGTTTGTTATCATGTAGTGCATTTTCATAATTTTATAACACATTATTGACTCCCAAGCTGCATTAAAAACTACTCAAAGGCAGAGGAGTTTATCTCATAGCTGTCCTTTACCTTTCCCGTCATGTATTTTGGCATTAGGCACAAAAACGATGTTTAAGAAATACTTGTTGGTTGATTGAGAATCTTCCCTAAATAATGTAAAGGAGTTTGCCAAAGGAAAGCTGAATTACTTACTTAGTCGGAAAACCACTTTACTGATTAAAAAAGATGAACAAGTTCATACTTTAAACACCAAGAGCTTGAGTTCTCTCTAATTATTATAAATTATAATCTGAGCATTCAAAGTATTCAAGATTTTCTTTTTTCCCTCACTTGAAATTCACTCAAGCGCTTTCTCACTGCCGCTTTCTACATCCACCACAAAGCACCCATTGTAACACATATGCTAATTGTGATTATTTATAATGATTTCTTCAAGTTGTTTTTAATATAAAGCAGCTTTAGTACAAGGGATTTTTTTTAAATGCAAAGCTCTAGATCAGCCTGGCACATCCTATTATTGATAATTGCAGCAGTTATTTTGCCACCAGCTTCCAAAAGTAATTGAATACATTCTTCTTGATAGGTAAATCAGACAGGGTTGACCTATGGCGGTCATCTATGGAGAATGCTTCTCCAGTTTAACCTTGTCCCGAATCCAGCTGCCCTCTTCATTAACAGCTGGAAAGCACAAAACTCTCTCTGATGTTTTTATTTTTTTGCCTCTCACTGAAACGTGAACTCCATTCTCCCTTTTCCTCGTGACTCTGTCATCTTTGCATTAGGCAATAAGAGAAACCCCCTGCCTGGTACTTGTCTATAAAACTTGACTATACAATTTATTGCATGTGCTATCGCATTAATCCTCATGTTGTCTGGGCCACCTATTTTGAATTCCCCCCATCAAAGTAATAAATTTTCCAAGATTTGCCTCAAAATACATATCTTGGAGGGCTTTATCCTTTGAGTCCAGGATGGATTTAAATTCCCCTGATAATGTTGTACCTCTAGTTATTAATTTCTTATCTGAAAGGCTTTCTAGAGGGTTGAAATCATCTATGTTAACTTCGATGCTTTTCCTATGACCTCTATTTTTTCTCAGTTAACCTTAAATGTTGAACCATTTCACTTGCTTCTGGCTATCTCTTATTTCCCAGGTTGATGCACAGTTTTATTAAAACTCGGGATTTGAGAATTCTTATATGAACTGTAATTATTTCTACATGATTGTTTCTCTATTCCCAGTGTAGGTCACTTTTTTACCTTGTACTAGAGTTACCAGAATAAAATATATTCTGCTATTTAGGCCTTTGAATAAAAGCCACTTTCTCTAATCAACTTCTAAATGTAATATAGGCATTAAGAAGGAAATTTAGGGTTACGCAACTTGGAAGTTAAATTTCTTGCAAGTTCAAACTTCTACACAGAGCTGTGAACTAAGAAGTTAGGCAGAACACTCTATTACAACATACAATGCAAGTAATCTCAAGTTACCAAGAAAGTTCTATTTCATTCATAATCTTTGGTTCCAGGCAATGACATATTTGATACATCTCACAATATTTTCATTGTATCTTAAAGTCTGTATTGTTGTATCCATAATGATAACTACCATCCTATAGACCCTGCCTTTGGACAGGTATTTAACACATATTATCTTTTTAAATCTAATATCAAGCTAGATGCTATTTCTCTGATTTAGTTCTGAGAGTTTAAATATTTGCCTCTGTTTATCTGCAAAGACGGTGAAAACTTTTATATAGATACCCAAGCTACTAGGGAAAAGATTGTTCAAATAAAATCTGAATATGCTCTGATAGTCTTTCTCTTCAATCTTCTAGGCTTGTTAAATTCATTCCCAGGGTTCATTGGCAGTAGACCATTTTGTGTAATTGTCCTAAGTGAAGAATGTTGTCCTCAGAATAGAATTAAAGGCCCTTTGGCCAGGTACAGTGGCTCATGCCTGTAATTCTACCACTTCTCGGAGGCCGAGGTGGGAGGATCACTTGAGCTCGGGAATTCCAGAGTAGCCTGAGCAAGAGCAAGACTCCTTCTCTACTTAAAAAAAGAAAAGAAAAGTAACCAAGTGTGGTGCAGTAGCTATAGTCCTAGCTACTCAGGAGGCTGAGGCAGGTGGATCATTTGAATTCAGAAGTTTGAGGTTGCTCTTTGAGCTAGGCTAAGGCCATGGCACTCTAGTGACCCAGTAAGACTCTGTCTCAAAAAAAAAAAAAAAAAATCCCCTGGGCAGCTGGTACTACTAGCTCCCCAGGTCTTCTGAAAGTAATAGGCTAGCAAAGATGTGGTATGATAGCCCACTAGATTTTTCTTAGCATGGTTCTCCTTTTGCAAATGTCCTAACCTCATGCTGGACCATTGAACTTCATTTTATCTCTGGATAATAGTGGGTGACTGAGGTAGTAAATGCTTAAGTTTTCTGTAATCAAATATTGTTTATTTAAATGTAGAACAGTATTTTGTGTGTGTGTGTGTTAAAAAGTAGCATACAATCTTGCCTTTTATAACATTATAACATTACCCATTTTCTTTTAAAATCAATACTTTGACATTCAGAATATTTCTTGTGTAAAGTCTAATTCACAATAAATAATTCAACATATGAATAAAATAACTGGGAGAAATACATAGTTGAAATTGTCCTTAGGCATCCAGGTTCTTGAAATAGTTGCCTGTCTCTCTAGAGAAGAATCTTCTCTACAACTTTAGCTTAAATATAATGTACAAATTGTAATTTCTTATGACAGAAAGTATAGAATGTATTTTTAAAGTATACTCTGAAGTCAGATTAAAATGAGGAAAAGGAGGTAAGATGGAAAGAGAATACAAAACAAGGCCTTTGAATATCAATAATTTTGAATGCAAGGGGGAACTAGCCAAAAGAGTTAGGAAATTGATCAAGTGAATAAATTGATTACATGAGGCTTAACCTTGAAAAATCTGGTCTTGACTTGTCTTCTCTGGGTGATTTTAGTAGAAATTTACCTCCTAAATTACCTGAAGAAAAATAGAACACAAGGTATATTCCCCAAGATGTTCAATGTCTGTCATCTACTATCTTTTTTTTTTTTTTTTTTTGAGACACTGTCATGCTTTGTTGCCCTTGGTAGAGTGCCACGGAGTCATAGCTCACAGCAATCTCAAACTCTTGTACTTAAGTAATCTTCTTGCATCAGCTTCCCAAGTAGCTGGCACTACAGGCACTGGCCACAATACCCAGCTATTAATTTTTAGAGATAGGCTCTCTCTCTCATTCAGCTGATCTTGAACTCCTGAGCTCAAGTGATCTGCCACCTCAGCCTCCCAGAGTGCTAGGACTACAGGCATAAGCCACCACATTCACTGGTCATCAGCTATTTTAAAGGGTTTTTTTTTTTCTTTCATTTTAATCAGCAAGAATCAAAGAGAGGAAGGAAGTCCTTTTTGGTTAGTTTGTTTTAATCCCTTAGTTGTCAGTAGTAAAGAAGAAGGTAGGAATAAGGAAGAAAACAACAACAAAAACAATATAAGAGTTCAGGATGTTAAAAATGTTTTTCATCTTCTGCCATAATATTAATTGTATTGTCATAGGAATAATAATTATGTGATATTGATACTATATATACAATAGAACCTCCACAGTTGACCACATCCCAACATTGACCACCTCTTGCAGTTGACCTAATTTTCGTAGGCCAGACATGCACCACATGTATGTATCAGTACAGTAAGCCTGGCTCCTTATGTTGGCTACCTTGTATGTTGACCAGTTGGTCAGAGTCCCTTGGATAGTCCACTTACAGAGGTTCTACTGTGTATATATGTGTGTATATGTATATATGTGTGTGTATAAAATATATATACATTTTCTTTTTTATAAGTTGTTCACCTTTTGATTTTCATCTTTTTTTCTTTTCTTTTCATGAGTTATTCGGCTTCTGAGATAGACACTGTATTGAGGGAATTGAGTATACACAAGGCCTTGGGATTAGTTAAAAAGAAAAAAGACAATTTATAAACCAAATTATGTTTTAACAAGGCATATGGATGAAAAACTTCACAAGCATATGTAACTGAAAAAGGCTTGTTTAGCTAGCTTAGCCAAGCTGGCATTAGAAAATCTTCAGAAAACACAACCAAAGAGAGCTGCTGAATTGACATTATGACTGTGATAAAGCAGAAGGAAGGCAACATTAACAGCGAGTGCAAAGATGATCTCAGTATCTGTGTATCCATAAATATTGATCAATTTTGGATTCAACAAAGTGATTCCTAGGCCATTCACCACTTTCCATTAATTAATTGATGCTTGGACAAAGAACTCCTCAATGATTGTTATTTTAGGATAGTTGTAATGTACCTTGTATGATCTAGGAAAAAAGTAAAGATATCCAGAAGGGCGGTGTAGGTTATATGATCACTAGAAATCTTATACCACAACTTTACCCATCATTTTTGTATCAAAACAATTCTTGACTTTAATGCAACTTTTTGCATTCTGAGAATATGCGGGACTTGATCTTATTTATATGAATCATTTTCTGGCACCTCATCCATTACCATTAATTCACTAGATAAAACTTGGAAGGACAGATTCATGATTTGACATTTTTACCCATATGTTGAAATCAATCTGTTTCTGGCAGGTTTTATCCAGGCATAATTCTTAGGGATCAACTAAGCTCAATCACCAACAGAATAAAAAAGAAAGAATACATCATCATTCTGTATGTATGTCTAGGTAACCTATTTAGATACTTGTTCTCATCAAAACAAACACAGTTACTATAAGTAGAATAACTGTTTTTTCCTATCTTTTATATTCACATTTACTTTATTAATACAAATATCTCTATTTTCCAAACAGCATGGTCATGCCAGACAAATTTTGCGAATGGACTTTTTTTTAAGAGGTAGACATTTAGTTCTTCTATATGCTAAAAATGAGTACATTTACTACCAAATATTAACATAATAAAATAGCTTGTCCCCTTTCTAGGCCTTTTGAAAGTTTGCATGGCTGGGAGGCCATTGCATGAATTAGATTACGATGTGTAAGATATTGTGCATTTCTTTCAGTAACATCTTATAGCTGTTATGTCCCTGGGTTAAAACATGAGATTTTGTGATAGTTAATGAGAATCTTATAAAATATCATGAATAAAAGTAATGGTGTTTTCAATTGCCAGCACATTGAGAACTGAGCATTTTGCTAAAAATTCTACATAGCTACCTTTAGAGTAAGTACTACCCAAATAGTAACTGAAAGTTAGAAATTTATCAAGGTCAGTAAGTGAAATAAAGATAGTGGTTTGTCTATAGAGCTCAAGCTCTAAATTTTTATAAAGTAATAACATTAGCTAACATTTGTGGAGTTATTATTATGTGCTAAGAGTAATTTACTCATTTAATCCTTACAATAGCTCCATGAAGACAGTTAATAATTCCCATTGTATAGATGAGAAAACTCAAGTAAATAAAGTTTGCACAACTTGCTTAAAGTTATATACTTAGTAAATTGTGGTTTCAAAATTTAATCCATGTAGCCTGATTTGAGAGTTCCCCAAATTATCCATGAAGATATTCTGCCAGAATTATTCTAAATTCCTTTCAGTTTGATGTGACTAGTTCTGTTTTGGTCCCTCAAGAGTGTGTATTGTTGTATGATTGACTACGTCCCTGTATTTTCTTAAAGATCAGCATGGCTGTGTTTCCTCAAACCCCATCCACTGGAATATAAAAATACAAAAGAGCAGAGCTGCAATAATCTCAAAAGTCATCTTTTCAAATTATCAGAGAAATGGAAACTTCATAAGGGCCATTGATATTGGTCCGAAGCAACTCTTCTAGTGAAATGATGTCTTTCAGCCTCAGTTTGCAATCCTGGGCCTCTCTTTCTAGTTCTAGGCCAAATTGATTGTCAGGAGTAACTCTTGCCAACAGACGGTGAAAAGCATTGTCATGTATTAGCCTAGCCATGGAAGTGATATGTGATATGTTGTTGACATTTTTGTAATCATAAGTGTTGCCTGCATAAATCCTCTTAACCAGTAAATCTTCCAAATGCATATTGAGCCATTCTTTCTCCACACGTTGACATACAACTTTAAAAAAGTGTATGTCCTTCTCCCTTGATGTATTTACTTAACTCCTTCTTCCTTCATATGTCTCCTCTACGGAGCCGACTACCTCACAGGGTTTGCCCTTTACTACTTACTACCTGTTTTGCAGTTTTGATAACTTGCAAGATTTTACCATGATCTTTTTTCAGGGACTTATATGCACTTTCATATTTCTGAAGTCTAGTATAATTCTTAACAGATAAAGCATGTATTAAAATAACAAGATAGTTGATCAAGAAACTTTCCTTTCTTTAATGTTTTTAATAAGATCCTCTGTTTTTATTTCATTTTTCAAACAAATGATTTTTATTTTCTACATACCTTAGAGGGTAGTAATTCCCTTGACTATTAAAGGCATTGTTTGAAGTGTTTCTGCATAATTCATGCTTGAATGTAGTGCAGGGAAGCTGGCATTATTGGGGTATGCATATTAATTATTCATAAGCAAATTAAAGATCCTGAGATCCAGCACTGTTGGAATATATAACTCTTACTGCCTTTTCTAAAGTAGTACATTTCTTGCACTCTTGTGTTATTATTTCCTTATATAACATTTTCTAGTTCATCCAAACAAATGTCTGATCATACTAAGATCTTAACTTTTGCATTAGCAAAAGCATTTATGAATGTGAGAAGATGGAAATTGTTAATATGAAACAATTACACTTTATAGCTCATCTTTTTCAGTCCCTGGAAGCAGAAATATATGCCTTTTGGATGTTTTTCTTTATGAGCGGTATATTTTAAACACTTTGCTCCAAAGACTATTTTTTTTTTATACTTGAGCATTTTTTATTTATACTCATTGATTTTTCCCTAAAGCAATATTTAAAGAAATGTAATTCCAAACCAAAGATGTAATAGGGGTTTGTTTGGTAATGACCTCCAACCCAATAGTTCTTATTTGCACAGTCTGACTCTTTCACCAATGGAGTCAAAGGGAATTGAGATAAAGGTAGAGAGTGGTGGTGGTAATCATTTAAACAGTCATCGCAGGATACATTATATTTCCAATATCAAACGTATTCTCTGAAATAGATCTAGATGTAAAGATATCCTTGAACTTTGGCATTGGCACAATATCTCATTCTTAACATAATGGTTCATCTTACACCACTAATCTCTGAGGGGGAGGATGTCATCAGTAGGTATTTAACCTATTTAACCTATGGAAGAATTACATGACAATTATTGAATTGAGGTCTGGGTGACAGGAAATGAAACAAACAATATAAATTGTGCACCTTAAGTTTTAGATAAGTTGATGAGAATGCTGCCATCGTTCTGGGAAAATATCTGAGTTTGTAATTCAGTTCTGTCTGTACTAGTATGGAATTTTAATTTGAAGAAAGTTGGTCTTTGGCAGAAATATTTCTGTCATTCCACCTTATGCAATGATTGTCTTTCTTCTTAGTGCCTTTGCCAATTCCCAAACCCCCAAACATTTTGTTTTCTTTTATCACCATTCTATCAAAATCTGTACATCATAAAGAGCTGCCTTTAGAGAGTCAGGGTAAAAATCAGATTGAAATATATCAAACCCTCCAGACCATTTTCACTGAAACAAAAGGTAAAGTCTTAAGAAAAACATCTCATCTGCTAGAATTTCAAGAAGCAACAATGACATGAAAAACTCTTTATGTAGAACCTACCTGGATGTTTTACATGGGCTATATAATTGCCTATGCATAAGGCATTATCTGCTAAGGGAAAAAAATTGTTCTAAATCCTCAAAGAATTCAAATTAGACCTCCCATTTGATCTTGCAATCCCATTACTAGGCAGCTACCCTGAATAAAAAAATCCTTTTTTCATAAGGACGTTTGCACACTAGACTATTTATCACAGCTCAATTTACAATCACCAAAATATGGAAACAACCTAAATTTCCATCAACCCAGGAATATATAAACAAGCTGTTGTATATGTATACCATGGAATACTATTCAGCCATTTAAAAAGGTGGAGACTTTATATCTTTTATATTAACCTGGATAGAGATGGAACACATTCTTCTTATAAAGAAAGCATCACAAGAACGGAGAAGCAAGAATCCCATGTACTGAATTCTAATCTGAAGGAAGTAGATGAGCTAATGTAAGGGGTGGCTAGGGGAATGAGGGAGCAGGGAGAAGGGAGGAGGGGGGACGACGGAAGGTCATAGTTGTATGACACACCTCTTGGGGTGGACATAATTATAAGAGGAACTTTATCTAACAAATGAAATTAGTGTAACTTAATTCTTTGTACCCTTAATGAATCCTAAATAATTTAAAAAATTGTCCTTATTAATAAGACATCTGAAGATTAGAATTAGTGTTTTTGAATTCCTAATATTGTAAATATAATGAAATATTACATAAAGATAATACTAATTAATTTGGAAGTCAAATATATTAGATAAAAAAAGGGCAACAAGATTTCAAGTTTTTTAAAAAATAGAGTTAAGCACAAGAGATTATTCCATCTTCTCTCTTCGTCTATCATTGGAATTGTGTTCACATCTGAGAGGGCATCTTTTCTTTCATCTAGAATTAGTGCTGCACACAGGCCTTTATCACATGAGAGTTCTATTCCTTCAGGACAACTGTAAGCTGACCTTGAACCCTTCATCAGAACTTTCAGGAACAACTAAAGAATATGGCTGCTTAATAGAAAACAGTTGGAATTAGCAATGGAAAACAGCCAGAGGTAAACTGAATATTGTCTAATAGGCCTATCATTCATTCCTGCTCCTGATTATCCCACCAATATTGTCTTTCCAGGATTCTGATTCCATGGTCTAATACTCCTGGGCCAATTCTGATTTCCTGTTACTATCTCCCTGTCATACACATTCCCTAGGAGGTTTGACATAAATTCTCTAAAGTATCAATTTCATCATCAGGTTCCTCTGATTGGTAGTTGCCTATTTCCTTTTTTATAAATGCCTCTGTTTCCAAACTATTAATAGTGTAAATATCCTTAGTTGACTCCTATTTCTCCATAACTCTCTCAAACTGTCATTATAGTCAGAGAAATCTCCCTAAGATACCTCAGAGTTCCTCCAGGATTTCAAATATTCTGGTCTTTCACTTTGAATTTTCCCTCCTTTTCTTCCATTTCCTTTGGTTCCTACCAATTTTTCAAGAAGGATTATAACCATATGATTTTCTCCATTCATATGGGCCCTCCCAGAGTCCATAATCTAACTCTTTATTTTATATTGCCTTGAATTAGAAGTTATTTCATATGTTTGGGTCTTGTTTCCCCAACTACACTGTCAATTAAAGAGAGCCAATTCTAAAACCTAACACCAATTGTGTGGCTTTCTCAACTCAAAAAAGAACTCCAATTACAAGGAAGGCATTCACAAAAGGTTAGCTTAATTTCATTTAATAGTAAGGCTCAATAAATACTTGTTATTTCAGTGTATTAAAAGCAGGAATGGAGTTGTAGTTTTGAGTTTTAATATTGGATAAAAGTGTTTAAGCTTTGGCCCCCTAGAAGAAGTAAAAAATTAAGAAGCAGAAAAAATACTGAAAATTTAGTTTGTTTTAATTAAACAAATATACATTGAAGTAACTATCTTATAGGCATTATGTTATACAGACTATCCATACCTGATTGAGATGAGGAAGTCTTCACTTTTTCAAGGAGAATAACATCTAAAGGGAAAATAAAACCTAAATTAAGGCATAATAGTATTGATTTTATAACAGGAAGAACTGGAGGCTAACACAGAAAAACCAGAAATTAATCCAAAATGGCAGATAAGTGACTTTACAAAATGTGAGATTTGGTTTAGCTTTGAAGTGTAAACAGAATATTGATATATGAGAAGAAAGGCCATCCAAAGGCGAAAACCCTTCTTCTTGAAGGTGAGAGAAGTAAAATAAGCAAAAATTAAGAGATAGAAAATGATTCTAGTTTAGTGAATTTGTGAAAGTAGTGAAGAATATGACTATTGGGGAGAGCCAAAGGCTAAGAAATAAAAGATAACTGGTTAGGTTGGAAAGTAGAATACTTGTCTTTATCTCTATCATCTCTTAAAGCCCACTGATTTGAAATTTGATAAATTAAAGATAAAGAGAATGAGCAAAAAATACAAAAGCCAGTACTATTGGAGGGTGGAAAAGATATGGATAAATAAAAACTGAATTGAAAGACTAAGAAAAAATATAATCTAAGTGCTTGCCTTAGGAAAAAAATAAGAAACCGGTTCATTCACACTATTCAAAGAATCAGAGGCCATCAACACTTGGATGAGAGAAAAAACAGTAGACTATTGGATTAAATTCAGAACAAGGAGCAGTAAGACATGTCAATATCATCCAAGGTATAGAAGAAACTGAACATTTGTGTTCTGTAATAACTAAACAAGAGATGATCCATGCTCAGAGATACCAACAATAGAATATGATGAGAACAATCATAATCAACAAAGGGATCATCTAAAAAGCCTAACAAATCTTCATTCCCTTCTCCACATTAGCTCCCAAACTATCGACATCCTTGCCCTCAGTAGAAAAATAAATTAATTTACAATTATGAGATAAAGTACAATCACATTTACAGATTCTCCAATGAAGTAATAAGAAGAAAATGTTGAAAAAAAAATCTTATAGATATTGGCCTTGGGAAAGATTTTATGAAGAAGACCTCAAAAGCTTTGAGGTTTTTTTTTATTTTCCCCAAAAGCCAACATTACCTCAAACTTCTCAGTGCTAGTCTCTGCACAGAAAGCTTCCAATAATTTCCTTTGTACCTTAATTTTTAAAGAATGCATTAAAATTCAAGGAAAACTTGACATTTTGAGGAAAGCCTCCAGCATAAAAGACATATACTAATGAACAAATGGAAAAACAAAGAAATAATTGCAGCAGCAACGATATAGAAACCTGTGTAAAACATCAAAATAGTTATAATTCATATATATACTCATTTATATTCAGATTGTTATAATAAAAAATTGAGAAAAAGAGTAATCCTTTGAATCTCCCCTAACCATGATTGTCTCAACTGCAACAATAGGAATGCTCAATTACTATCTTATTTTGTTAGCTTATCAAGTAAATGAGAAGTAAATTACTTTGCTTTCATTTTTATTGAATTAGGTCTTCTTGTACATATGATGTCAAGCAATTATGAAAGGATTTATTTAATCCTCCAAGAGCTTCTTTCTAAGCAAAACTCCAGCATTTTTCTAAATAATATCTTGAGGCCTTGATGCAGTTTCTCTTTTCTTTTCTTTTTTTTTTTCTTTTTTTTATTAAGTAGCCTTACTTCCCAGAAGTCTTCTCTGATTTTGATGGTGCCATCATTACCTCAAACTTCTAATTTTACTTCTTCAACTCACTGTTGAATAACTCCTTACAGTATGACTTTTGATGGAATATTCTAGAACAAATATGAAATATTAAATACAGTTAAATTATAGCTAAGTAGGAATCCATGGTATGTATATGCCATGTATTATTAATCCATTCATGTATTGATGGGAACTTGGGTTGTTTCCAAATCTTTGTGCTTGTAAATTGTGCTGCCATTAACATTTGAGTGCAGGTGTCCTTTTAACAAAATGACATTTATTCTCCCCTTTGGGTATTTACCCAGCAGTGGGATTGGTAGATCAAATATGGGTCTGCTTTAAGTTCTCTGAGGTATTGCCATACAACTTTGTATATAAGTTGTAATAGTTTGTAGTCTCAGCAACAGTGTATACATGTTCTTTTCTCTCTGCAGTGACACCAGCACTTGTCATTTGGGGATTTTTAAATAAAAGTCATTCTCACTGGAGTTAAGTGGCATCTCATTGTGGTTTTGATTTGCATTTCCCTAATGATCAGAGATTTGAGCATGTTTTCAAGTGTTTGCTGGCTATTACTATATTCCTTTGAGAAGTTTCTGCTGATGTCTTTTCCCAATTTTAATGGGATTGTTTGATATTTTTCTTTCTGAGTTCCTGGTATATTCTGATTATCAGCCTTTTATCAAGTGTATAGCATCCAAATATTATCCCCCAGTGAGTGAGCTACTTACTTAATTAATTATGTCCCTGACTGTGCAGCAACTTCTTAATTAAATCAGGTGCCCATTGTTTATTTTTATTGTTGTCATGATTGCTTTTGAGGTCTTCTTCATAAACTCTTTCCCAAGGCCAATAGCTATAAGATTTTTTTTTCCAACATTTTCTTCTAGAATTGTTAGTTTCATGTCTTAGGTTTATGTCTTTTATCCACCATGAACCAATTTTTGTAGGTGGTGAGAGGTGTGGATCCTTTTTCAGTCTTTTACATGTGCTATCCAATTATCCCAGAATCTTTTATTGAATAGGGATTCTTTTCCCCAGTATATGTTTTTATCAACTTTGTCAAAAATCAGGTGGGAATATGAGGATCATTTCATCTCTGGGTTCTCTATTCCGATCTATAGCTGTATATCTCTTTTTTTTTTTGCACGTATCATGATATTTTCATTACTACATCCTTGTAATATAGTTTGAAGTCTGGTAATGTCATGCCTCCCATTTTGTTCTTATTATGGAAGATTGTATTGGCTATTGGGGGGTCTTTTCTGATTCCATGTGAAGCATGGAACTATTTTTTCTTGATCTGTAAAAAATAATCTTTATATTTTAATGGAGATTGCATTGAATTTATAAATCACTTTGGGTAGTATAGCCATTTTAACAGTGTTGATTTTGCTGATTCATGAACATTATATGTTTTTTCTGTCTGTTTACATCTTCTGTAATTTCTATCTTCAGTGTTTTATAGTTTTCCCTATAGAGATGTTAGAAAGGTATTACATGTTTATTTAATTCTCATTTTGAATGTTGTTGGCATATCTGAAAGCTATTGATTTGTGAACATTCATTTTGTAGCATGAGATTTTGCTGAATTTACTTATCAATTCCAGGAGTCTCTTAATTGAATCTTTGGGATTTTCTGGATGTAAGATTATGTCATCAACAAAGAGCAACAGTTTGACCTCTTTTTCCCCCTTTTGGATACACCTGATTTCCTTTTCTTGCCTGATTGCTCTGGCAAGGACTTTTGGCACTAGGTTGAACAGAAATGGAGACAGTAGGCAACCTTGTCTAGTTCCAGTTCTAAGCAGAAATGCTTTCAATTTTTCCTCATTCAATAGGATGCTGGCTATGGATGTGTCATAATATGGCCTTTATAATTTTGAGGTAAGTCCTGTCTATGCCTATTTTGTTAAGTGTCCTTTTCATAAAAGGGTACTAAATTTTGTCAAATGCTTTCTCTGCACCTCTTTTAAGGATCAAATGGTCTTTGTTTTTGCATCTATTTATGTGGTAGATTACATATATAGATTTGCATAGGTTGAACCATCCTTGCATTTCTGTGATGAAGCCCATTGGTATCTTTTGTGACAACCTGAATGAAATTGGAAACCATTCTCCCAAATTAAACTTCATAAGAATGGAGAAACAAACATGTGTAATATCAAATTGGAACTAATCAACACTTAAGAGTACATATGGAAGTAAATTGCAATGAGAATCAAACTGAGGAGAGAGGTGGAGGAGTAAATTCACACCTATTTGGTACATTGCACACTTTCAGGATGAAGGGCACACTTATAACTTTGACCCAATCCATACAAAAACAAAATATTTAAATCAAACATGTATACCTCCTAATATTCTGAAATTTAAAAAAAAAGTCCAGAAATTACAGGCATGAGGCATTGTGCTTAGCCATTTCTTTGCTTGCTTCTTTTTCTCCATCCTGTCTCACCTTAAGTGTCATCCTAAACACTCCTTCTAAACTCATATTATCCCATCTCAGCATATCATTTATACCTGACAACATTCTTACTACGTTCTGTAATTTTTAAAAGTCTATTTATTTTACCTTTTATTTAAAAATATAGATTCATTCTAAGTTGCAAAGCAAAAAAACAAACAAAAGACAGTACAGAGAGATCTGGTCTTTCACCCAGTTTCTCCTAACATTTTACATAACTATAGTATAATATCAAAGCTAGAAATCAACACTGACTCCTTCTCAAATATATTTTTCTTGGTTTTTGTCAATCTTCCCTCTGAAATGTGTGCTAATTATCTTGTCTACCTTTGTACCTAGCAAAAAAACTTAGTTGCCTGATTTAACAAAAGACACCTATGATCCTTGACAAAATAATTTGGATTCCTTGAAGACAAAAAAAAAAAGAAAAAGCACTTAAATTGTATATTTCTTCACAATGACACAAAGCTCCCCTATTTGAAATTTTATGAGTGACATACAAAATACAGATTTTATTCTCTGATTTTTTCTTGTTTCTGGATAATTTAGAAACAAGTCTGAATTAGCCTAAATGATTCTGCTGATTATAAACATATAAACCTTGACAAAGTAAAATTTTGTCATTTCTAGGTCATCAAGAGTGAATTCATTTTAATACATTCTTGGTTGGATTATCTTTAATAATATCATGTTATGTTTTTGTGATTTAGGTTAGTCAAAAACTAAAAGAATAATTTTATGCTTAGGTTTCTTCCATGAAAAATGGTTATGTTTTTCAAGTATCATGTTCATGGTCAACCATCATAGCTCTAAGTGTTCCTGGAAGTATATATTAACTATCTGCATAGTCTGGGCTTTGTTTTTGCAGAAGTACCTCAGGAAATTTCACTCCAAAATATGATTCTTTGGTGTAAAGAGTATTTTGAACTATAGGCCCTCCAAGATCAAATATCATCAGAAGGGGCTTTCCCTTTATCTATGTAAACTGAACTGACAGATCAAAAGAACAATAGACTTCTCTTCTGCTTCTTATTATCTCAAATATTATAGGAAAGAGAAGAAAAATGCAGCCAGACTTGGCCCAAATCATTTGAAACATAGTACCTGTCTCTTAGGTTAATTTATAAGTCAATCTGTTTCTCCCATCCATTCATTCTCCCTAGGAACTGTTGATTGCTTCTAAACAGAATTGCCTATACTCTTATTATTCCTCCTCCCCTTTAAAAGGCATGTATAAAAATATCTGGATCCCATTGGGATGCTGAATAATCAGTCTGTGACTCTCTCCATGTGCATTATCTTATTAATCTACTTTAATTTTGAGTGGATCTTTCAGTGAATATTTGGGGGAAAGGGGAAGTTTCCCCTCACCCCTACGCTGCTATCAATTTTACAGCACTCAAACACCTTGGTGTTTGGTAATAAGAATTTGGTATTTATGGCCCAAACTTGAGCATCTATCTCATCAGAAAGAATGAAAATGCTTCACCTTGAATCTAACATATAATCATTAATTGCATAGAAAATCTATTTTTAGAAAAACAATGTAAAATGAAAGAATAAGAAAAAAATTATTTTTATTATATTTAAGTCATTGACTTTCAAAAGAAGATGAGGTTTTATACTATTTCTCTTCTTAGGCTTTGGATTTTAAGGTTAGTTATAATTAACAATTGAAAAGTACAACCAAAATATTGAAAACCCTTAAATGATTTTTGTTGTGTGTGGTTTCCATTTTTGCATTTTACTTTTCCCTTGGCATTTTGTAGGTTTTGCATCATTTTAAATTTTTCTTTCAGGAAGCAACACTAAAGAAAAACACTGCTGGTATCAAAATTCCAGCTGAGTTTTATCTACTTTGATTTACCCCATAACTAGACTCAATGTCTACGAGCAATGTGTGAACTGGAGAGCTGAACAATTAGCTACTGAATATTGTCCCTAAAGCTACATTTCTCCCAGTTGTTTCTTAGTGTCATGATTATCAGAGCAATTACTTCTCCTTTTATAGTGTACATGTAGCCATATCTCAATCCCTATGGCACAAATACTTAATAAGATGGTCTTAGGGTGGTAGAATTTTATTGTAGGGAAAACCCAGCTTCTGATCATGCTCCTAAGAAAAAAGGCATAAATTATATATGTATAATATCTTGCCTGAAAGCTACAACAGAGGAGGCTGATAATTTCTTTCAGTACTTTTTAAGTTGTGCTTAGAATATGTTTTCAGAGAAGGAGAAAAAAGTTTGAATCTGGTTCAGATGTGAATACTGGTGATGCTGTTACCAGATTCTCTCTGTCGGGTCCTTGGTCTCAGAAATTTGATGAATGAATCCACAGACCATTACAAGTAAGGAAAATGATAGATTTTATTGACAGATAAAAGGAGAAGAAAGCCAAAGCCTTCAGCACAGTTGCGGGGGGTCCCAAATGAGCCAGGGACCCATTTCAGCTATGTGTCTAAAGGTGTTTACATGCAGCTTTTCCTACCTTGCAGGCACAGGGGTATGGAGAGATGGAATGTATGTCTAAAATATATCACAACCATTTGGCACCAGGGGCCTTTGGAGAGAAGTTAATTTCAAAACTACCCTTGGGTAAGAATATGCTCTTGTTTCAGGCATTCCACTCTTCATTGGGAGTGGCATCTTAGATGGAGCATTGACCAAGCTGGTTTGTAAGCTTATTAGGGTCAAGGACATGGAGTCTGTGTTCAACCCTAGGTAAAGAGGACCTGCATCAAGGCCACACATGCACCAAGAAGAGGTTTAGTATGAGCAGGCAGAGAGTTGGGTATCCTGAGGGTCCATCACAATTTTAATGCTACTACATTGATCCACTGTGAGATTTCTTTACTATCAGCAACGTAGGCTTTTGTTGTCTATACATTTTTACACAATCAAGCAGGAAAACATTCATGTATCCTCTGAATTATTAAAGGTGTTTATAGGTTTTTGCCATTGCTCATGTGATGAAGGGCAGAGATATGCCTTTAGGGTTAGTGTGCAACTTAATGGACACCCTATATACCTATATACTCCTTATATCTACCAAAAATCTCAGTACTTAATAAATGATGAATACCTTTGACAAAACTTTTTAAATTACCTTCAAAGTCTAGTGAGTTAAAATAAGGCAAAAGATGCAATTTTCCCTCTCTGTCCAACATATTCCGGATTTTTCACTTGGGCTTTTGTGTAACCTCAGGTTAGTATTGCCATCTATGATGGAAAACATAAAGCCATCAATCCAAGTTATTATTCTCTAGGGAATCTTCCTATACTCACAAATGTAACTACCTTTTCCAGTAGTTTTAGCTAAAATGTGTACTGAAAAGAAAAGCTTTTAATATGACAGTAGAGTAAAATTTAAAATGGAACCATGTTTTTTCATGTTATATTGTAAAATTCTCATTTGATTCTTTATTTTTTTTTTTTGGCTGAGGCTGGGTTTAAACCCGCCACCTCTGGCATATGGGGCCAGTGGCCAACTCCTTTGAGCCACAGGTGCCAACCTCATTTTATTCTTTATATTATCTCACAGTGGGACATATAGGATCAGATTTATATTAGATGACAAAAATCTTGGGTTCACTATGCTAATTGATTTATACCAAAATATAGGACACATTACACACATAATTTATTTTCCCAGATCTATGGGTCTCAAGTTCTAATTCTGGAACCTACTATCATCTACAACATGAATGTGAGAATTCTGGTCCCATCAAAATCAAATACTTAGCTAATAAGTATTACATATTTTCCTAAATGAAATAGATAACAATATTGAATCAATCGAAGTGTTAATTTATTATAGATTTTTGGTTTCATGGGTTAAAAGAGGAATTATTACGTGGTTTCCCTGCTTCTAGCTTGACTTCCTCTAGACTCAATAGTATTTGGCTGGAGAACTCTTTGTAACCTGGAAATACATTCCTTTTCTTCCTGACCAACATTTTTCAGCATTTACACAGTGATACAAAAGAATAACATCTAACTAATTTTCATATTATACAATGCTCTTCACACAACTTTCTGAGGAAGATTAAACTGCTTCTCATTCACCAAAACCCCTTGATCTTTTCAAATTCCTTTCCAATGAGCATATTGTTCCTTCTCCTTGAAATGCTTTCCATATTGGCCAGCTGAGACATCTCTTAACCATTCTTTTCATTTCAGCCCTAATATACTGACATCCTAGGAATATTATCTGACTCCCACTAACAGAATTAAGTATTTACTTTCTTTGATTCCACAGTCTTCGCACAAATGAACATTCCAAGTATCTCAAATTATGATTATTACAATATAATTTGCTGAAATTGAAGATCTGTCTTTCCAGTTTATGTTGTGAGATAATTCTATATTTGTGAGCTATTCCTGCATAGTCTAGGCCTTCTGAGAAAATGACACTGTTTAGTATGTTTACATAACAACAATCCTTGAATGCTAGAAGTTGTCTTTTCCCAAAGATGTTTTCTCTCTCTCCCCTCAGAAATTTGTTTAATGAGTAATATCTCCCTCTAAAGAAGAGGGTGCCATGAGATCTATAGGAGCTAAGAGTCTCTTAATTTTAAGGTCCTTCCCCTCTGATATAAACACATTGCATAGACATGTAAACACCTGCTCTCATCCCATACCCTGTGGGGATACCAGCATTGGGAAATATGACTAAGGTGTTATACTTGGTGCTGCTGTACATTGTAATAAACTAACAGTGTTTCTGGATCTGGTGTTCTTTAGTATATGTATATGAAACTGGGAGGCTAACTTGTTAGCTTTCCAGTACAGTAAAACTCAGACCTTTCACAGTTTATAACTTTAAGAGCTCAGGTCAGCATAGTGCCTGATATGTAGGAAAAACTTACTGAGTATTTTTTTCATGAAATAAAATGAATGAATGATTGGGTTACTCAGTGAAAATTATGAATGATGTTGTATTAGTAAAAATTATGAATGATTTTGAAACTGACCTTAAATATTAATGGTGTCATATCTAGCATAATCTGGAGTATTTGTTCTTTTCATTGTCTTTGAGCTACTTTTCAATTCTTTACTGAAAACTGTTGGTAATGCAAATGATTTCTTATCCATAGAAAAGTAATGATATTTGCCTTGTGAATATTTATCAGTCTTATATATATTTGTAAATTTATACTGGCATGATAGAGTATTCATAGTATATGAATGTATTGCTTACATATATATATGAGCTATTCGGATTTCCTTTTGAACTGGTTTTAATATTGATGGCTTTGTCATCAATTGATATCTGAGATAAAATCTTAAACATGTATTCATTATATAGTTATATTAAAGTCATAATTTTAAAAAAAAAAACATTATGTAAGGGGAGAGATAGCAGACTAGTAGTAGCCCGCACATGTTGCTCTCAAGGTGAAGATAGGAAGTAGCAGGTGGGCATTCATCTATGGATGGGCCATCTTGGAGAGAACCTTGTGAATCAGAGAAGGGACTGGAGACACAATAGGTCACCATCCATGGACCCCAACCTAAAGTAAAATCTCAGACTGAAGGAGACTTGGCAAAATTGGAAGGTCCCTGGAGAAAGTGCGCACACATAGGGAAAGTTCAGAGAAGAGAACCCTAGGGTTTCACACTACCTGTCCCCCCAGGCACTGAAACTTGAGCATCAATCCTCCCCCACCAAGTCACAGCAAGGCTCCAGACTGATCAGGGAGCTGCTTGGAGACTGCAGCAGTATCATGTCAGAAAGCAGACACAGTGGGGACCCTCTGGCTTTTCATCCTGAGTTACTGCAATTGATGCCATCCTGAGCTCTCAGCCCCAGAGCACTGGGTCTACATAGGAATTGGTTCCACTGTAGCTGCCTCCCACTACCTCTGCTGAGCTGGGGAGGGTGTGGGAGGACAGGTGTCTCATGCTCACCATGCCTCGGTTCTAAACAAGCTCTTCACCCAGCCATCACAGGATCTGAGCAGAGCAGGTACACAGAACCCCCAACCCAGCACCACCATCTTGATAGTGCCACCACTGCCACCTGAGTAGAACCAGAGCAGTTGCTGCAGTCAGACCTGGGTGGAGGGAGAGCCCTAGCCACTAACACTGGCCAGTGATGGGCTATATGTCTCCCTTGCAGCACCACATTCAGACTTCCCAGCCACCAGTCATGATCCAGTGAGTTGCCCACTTGCTGCAGTTCCATGACCTTCTCAGCTTCTAGCCCCATAACCTGTCCAGATTTCACCCCATGGACTGCAATTTACCAAGCCTCTAGTTGTAGTCCAGCACACCCTATGTGCCATGTCCCCTGTTGACACTACATGGCTTGTCAGCCACATCCATGCCACACACCTCATATCTAGGTGACCCTGCCAACACTGCTCACCACTCAGACACCATGACACTATGTCCTGCACATGTCACAGACCTGCTTGTTGAAACTTACACCTTGCCACATGCCACCACTGCCACTGGAACTGAGTGGAGCCAATGCCCACAGACCTGATACCTGCGGTCACTGTCTGAACAACCTAACCCAGCTGCCATTGCCACCACCACATAGAGATCCAGGCAGAGAAAACTCCCATGTCAGGCTTCTCTGTGGAGAGGCACTCACTCACCTAGGCCCTTATCTAAGCTTCCAACAGCTGCCTGGGGCACAATCCACCACTCCACATGAATATCTGTAAGCATTGGCTCAGACTACGACAAGCACAGGGACAACACAAAACCAGTGAATTACAGGCTATCATTGTATCTGCTCTTCTCTTGCTGGGTCAGTCCTCTGGAGCAGGATTACACGTGTATCACCCAGGGATAGCTCCATTTTTCACTAAGTAGAAATGTTCCCAGTAAAAGAGAACTGATAGGCCACAAACTTATCTATCTTGAGATGAGAGAAAAGATGAGAAGGAACCAGCATAAGAACTCTGGCAACATGAAAAACCAATATGTTTTGATGCCCCCAAATGATCACAATAGGTCATCGGCCATGGACCTCAACCTATAACAGATTGGCAAAATATCAGGTATGGAACTCAGAATATAGGTGAGAAATAAGATATATGGTATTGATGAAACTGTGAAAAAACAACACAAAGAAACAAAAAAAAATTCAGGTCATGGATGAAAAATTCTCTAAAGAGCTAGATAACATTAAAAAAGATATAATAGAACTTAAACAGGTAGAAGAGTCATTTAAGAACTTCAAAATACAGCAGAAAGCTTTAACAATAGGCTAAACCAAGAAAAAGAAAGTATTTTAGAACTTAAAGACAAGGCTTTCATGTTAACCTAGTCTGTCAAAAACATAGATAAAATAATACAGAGTAATGAAAAAATCATTCAGACAAATATGGGACTGTGTTATACAAGCTACTATAAGAATTATAGGTATCCTGAGAGAGAAGAAAAGGAAAAATATTGAAAACCCTATTTGAAGGAATAATTGCGGAGAACTTCCCAGTATCACTAGAGTTTTAGATTATTGTAATTCCAGATTGTCATCAAACACCTAGAAGATTCACAGCAAATATGGCATCATGAAGATGCATCTTAATCAGGCGGCCAAAGTCAAAATGAAGGAGGAAAATCTGAAGAGCTGCAAAATGAAAGCAACACTTAACTTAAAAAATAAAATAAAATAAAAGAGGAGGAAATCCATTAGACTAATGGCAGGCTTTGGAGCAGAGACTTTACAAGCTAGAAGAGATTGAGGTTCAGATTTTAGTCTTCTTTAGCAGAATAACCTTTAGTGAAGAATTTTGTATCCTACAAAACTAATCCTTTCATAAATGAAGGAGAAATAAGAGGAAATAAAGTCTTTCTCAGATAAACAAACAAAAAGAGAACTTGTCACCACTAGACCAGCCCTACAGGAAATCTTCAAAAGTGCTATATACATGGAACAGAACAAGAAATACTCACCAGGGTAAAAATAACTAGAATTTGAGGCTCAAAGCTCTTATAAAACAGTAGCATAAGAAGACAATAAAACAGGTTGTCATTTAACATAATGGCCATATGTCAGTGGTAGCATTGGACATAAACAGCCTTGATATTCCACTGAAAAGACATAGATTGACTAAATGGATGACAAAATATAAACCAGGCATATGCCGTTTCCAAGAAACTCATCTAACTTACAAGGACTCATAAATTCAAGGGAAAGGAATGGAAAGAAGTCTTCCATGTGAATGGATACCATAGCAAGCAGGAATAGCTACTCTCATATCAGATAAATTTAAATTTAAATGAATAATAAAATTAGACAAAGACACATATTACAAAATGATAAAAGGAGCAATGATGCAAGAAGATACAACATTTCCAAATCTGTATTCACCTAACACATAGAACAAACTCTAGATTCATAGAACAAACTCTACTAGATCTAAGTAAAGAAATAAAGAGCAGCATCATTTTAGACAGGGCTGTCAACATTTCACTGGCAGAACTTGATAGGTTGTTGTGGTAGAAAATCAGCAAAGAAAACACTGGACTTAAGTGGGACTCTAGAATAGAGGTCCCTAACAAGTGGAGGCTAAATAATAGGTATACTCAGTGATATAGTGATGTAAAGGACATTAGAAACTGAAAAAGATGGGAGAGAGGTGAGTGATAAAAAACATGCTTATCAGATACTACTTTGTTGATAAGCACACCAAAAGCCCAGACTTTAGCATTATATAATTCACCCATGTAACAAAAGCACTTGTATTCCGTTATTATTTTGAAGTAAAAACTAGACATTATCCTTTAAAGAATCCAGTAATGCATTTTTAACATCACGAAGTGTGCAAGATCTCTTGTGTGTGTATGCATGTGTGTGTGTAAGAGAGAGATCTTCTGTTTTGCTATTTTGGATGTTTCTCCATTATCCTTCTTTGGGATTTTCCAAATCCGCAGATTACAAAATAGCTATAATTATTATAATATTGAGATTATTTAGATTACCCTGTACTCTGTACTTTAATGTGAGGTATAGATTTTCTAGCATTTAAATGGTGCTGGAAAAAAGTATATGCTGGAGAAAACCAGAACACGTCAGCCCTCAATATGCTGATTTGACACACTCATTATTTCAAACTGAAAGCACTTGAGAAAGAGCAGTTGCAGAAAAGGCTATCTGAACAGATTTTTTTTTTTTACTTGTAGCAAGCCATAAAAATTCTTTTGAGAAAGATACCATTTTTGTATTAAGACAAGAAGATAACTCTTATCAGCTAAAAGATGACACCAGAGAAATCTACAAACACACATTACTCCTTTAGTTTCTTCCCATGTATTTACCTTTTCACAGATTTTCTATAAACCTGAAACTACTTCCTTGTCTTGTCACTTCTCTAAAATGTATTGTTCTTTGCTGAAGATGCCATATAAACCAAAGTTATAAGCCACTGTTTTGAATTAAAGTTTCTCCCATGTGATGTATACTAAGTGCATTAATAAACTCACTTGCTTTCCCCTTATTAATCAGTTTTCTGTCATAGTAGTTTGTCCCAATTATGAACTTATGAGTTCCTCCCCAGCAATCGTAGGTAGACGAAAGACCTTCCAACCCTGATCAACCTTTAGCATAGTAAAACGGAATGTCTGAATGTAAACATTTAATGACATGATTTTATGTTTATAAAATAAATGAAAGAACATTTTTACCACACTTTTCTGAAGGAGTCTGAGTACGGACATAACACGACTAAGCATGCAGAAAGCATGACCATTTAAAAGTGGCTCAGAAGGTTCACTCTGTTGGCTGCATATATTCCCCAAAGCAAAATTATCTCCAGGAAATGATATGATTATTTATTCCAAGTTCTCCTGAATAAAAGACAAAATATTTTCCACAAAAAGTTTTATTCAAAACATGAAATTAAAGTGAGAAGGTAATTTGGCTGGGCATGGTGGCTCACACCTGTAATCCTACCACTTTGGGAGGCTGAGGTAGGAGGATTGCTTGAGGTTAGGAGTTTGAAACCAGCCTAAGCAAGATCAAGAACTCCCACCTCTGTCTCTATAAAAAACAGAAAAACTAGCCAGGCACCATGGCTCATGCCTGTAGTCCCAACTTCTTAGGAAGCTGAAGCAGAAGAATTGCTTGAGCCTAGGAGCTGGAAGTTGCTGGGAGCTATGATCATGCCACTGCACTCTAACTAGAGCAACAGAGCAAGAACTTGTCTTAAAATAAAATTAATTAATTATGTGAGAATGTCCTTAATTACTACCACTATACAGATTTACTCTACTATTTATGAGAAATTCAGTCTATCAAAAATCAAAATTCAGGGCAGTGCCTATGACTGAAAGGAGTAGGGCACTGGCCCCATATGCCAGAGGTGGTGGGTTCAAACCCAGCCCTTGCCAAAAATTGCAAAAAAAAAAAAAATCAAATATATTAATAAATAATAAAATTATTATATTTCAAAATGACATAGCAAAAATCACCTTAAAAAACAACAAAAAAACCCTAAGTTATAGATTTAGCTCGGATTTCATCAGGTTTGTTTTTTTATAGCTAATATCCTTCAGTCTAGGATCTGATTCAGAACTTCACATTGTATTTAGATCCTACGACGTGTGTTCTTAGTCTCTTCCACCTTGAGACAATTCCTTATTCTCCTTGTTTTTCATGACCTTGATACTTTTTAAAGAGTACTGATCTGTTATTTTGTACAATGTTCCACAATTCTGGAATGTATAATATTTTCTCATGAATAGCTCAATATCTAAGCACCATACTGCCTTATTAGGAAGAATACTACAGAGGTGGTGTGATCTTTGTTCATTATATCTGGAAGTTCATGATGATGATGTGTCTTCTTACGGGTGATATTAATCTTAATCATTTGTCTATGGTGGTGTCTGCCAAGGTTCTTCTCTATATAGTAAGTATTTTCTCTTCGTAATTAGGAAAGTAAATATTTAAGAAAGCTCCTTTACTTTGAGTCTATGCAAATATCTTGTTTCTGATTCAACTTTGACCCACTATTTTGAGCATCCATTGTTAGTTCTTGCTTTTAGCCTTCATTGCTGAGGATTTCTAATGGTGATTTTTTTATTTCCTCATTCTTTCTGCAGGTATTAATTGGAATTCTTCTTTAAGAATAAATGTACTTAACTGACATATATAGAACATTTCCCTCCAATTCAACATTTCCTCCATCAGGTCATGGATCAGTCTCCAAGACTGATCATATCCTAGGTCACAAATCAAATCTAAACAAATTTGAAAGAGTAGAAATTACACCTTCTATGTTTACAGACTATAATAATTAAAGCAGAACTCAATTCCAGCTGAAACAATCATCCCCACACAAAGTCATGGAAACTAAACAATCTATTGCTGAACAATAGCTGTGTCAAGGAGGAGATAAAGAGGGAAATAATTAGATTCATAGAATAAAATGACAGTGGGGACACAAGCTATTAAAATCTGTGGGATGCTACAAAAACATTCCTAATAGGAAAATTCATTTCATTAAATGTCTACATTTAGAAATAAGAAAGAGTACAAATCAACAATTTAATGAATTATCTCAAGGAATTAGAAAAGGAAGGACCATCCCATTTGAAACCCAGAAGAAGACAATAACTAACCCAATCAGAATAGAACTAAACGAACTTGAGAGCAAGAAAACCATTCAGAAGATTAAAGAAACAAAATGTTGGTTCTTTGATAAAATAAATAAAGTCAACATACCCTTGGCCAGATTAACCCGAAAAAGAAAAGTAAAGTCTATAAGAAGCTCTATCAGAAATGAAAAAAGGGTAATAACAATAGATACCACAAAATACAAAATATATCATCACCAAATAGTACAAAAATATTTATGCCCAGAAATTAGAAAATGTGGAGGAAATGGACAAATAAATAGAATGACACTTCCTCCCTAAACTCAACCAGGAAGAAGTGGAACACTTGAACAGATCAATGTCAGGCACTGAAATGGAAACAATAAAAATCTTTCAACAAAAAAAAAGTCCTGAACCAGATAGTTTCACATCAAAATTCTTCCAAACCTTCAAAGGAGAACTTGTACTCATATCTTAGGATCTATTCCAAAACACTGAGAAGAAAGAAAGCCTCTCCAACCCCTTCTACAAAGAAAT
>CAUYQV010130980.1:0-10347 GCA_963574575.1 Galagoides demidoff
TAGCTGGGACCACAGGTGCCAGCCACAACACCCGGCCATTTTTATTGGTTGTTTGGCGGGTCCCGGCTGGGGATTGGAACCCGCCACCTTAGGTATATGTGGCTGGCGCCTTAGCCGATTGAGCCACAGGCGCCGAGCCAGCAAAAGTACTCTTATAAAATCAGCTTATAGTTTGTGGGCCCCAGGGTCAACACCCCTGCACGCCCTCTAGTGTATATCACTGCTGCACACCTTGATCAGACTAGTGTCTTAGGATAACTATGTCTAGGTTGAAAAAAGTATAGATTAGTATTTTTCAGTACCAAGTTCAATGAGTCAGCTAAGGGGCAAAGACATTTTTCCTGATTAAGACTACCTGTCCTTTCAGTTTAATTTAGTTTTAAAGAAACTTCCAAGAAATGTAATAGTTATAAGCCATCATGATTAGTTAATTACTGTTACCTAAAAGCAAACTTTACTTTTCTTTTTTTTTTTTGAGACAGAGTCTCACTCTGTTTTCCTTGGTAGAGTGCCATGGCATTACAGCTCACAGCAAACTCCAACTCTTGGGCTTAAGCGATTCTCTTGCCTCAGCCTCATGAATAGCTAGGACTATAGGTGCCCACCGAAATACCCAGCTATATTTTTGTTGCAGTTGTCACTCCTGTTTTAGCTGGCCGGGGCCAGGTTCGAACCTGCCACCCTTGGTATATGAGGCCGGTGCCCTACCCACTGAGCCATAGGCACCACCCAATTTTCATTTGTTTCTTAAAAGAAAGCACTTTTGTTAAAGTAGAGAAACAAAATTCTCCTTTGGACTGGCAATGCTCCGTATTTGCTGCCTACCCATAGGAGCTTGTTTTAAAATGCAAGTCAGAGAAAAAATATTCAGAATATTTGTGACATAACAAGAAACACTGATCCCAGACCCTTTCAATGAAAATACTTTTAATGTTCAGTATTACTCAGGAACAAATGGTTGTATTAAGAAAACTCTTCAGGAAAAAAAGTTAACTCAGAGTTTATGATGAACGAAAAGAATATCTAATGAATTATATTCCTGGATACTAAAAAACAGTCTTTTATTAAGAAAAAGAACCTAAACACTTGTCATAAAATACATACATATATATTTCAAAGACCATTGAGATAGGAGGAAAAAAAAAATTATAAAAAACTCTTCCTTCAACATGATGGGGGGATCTGATAACTTTCAAAAACTTTAATAGGGAGTCAAAATGTACATTTCATTATGGCAAAGAGAAGATGACATTTATCTATTGCAAAGGTTTTCTTTTTCTTTTTTTCATCATACAAGTAATATATACTTATTGGGAAAAATTTAAACATTATGGAAACATATTATGGAGAAGATAAAAGTCCCCTAAATTGTGTCATCTGGTTATAATCACTGTTAAACTGGTGCAATCTGCAAGACTTTTTCTATGCGTATATATATATTGTGCTTTTCAAAAATACAACTATAGCCTAGGAAACATAGCAAGACCTTGTCTCTTAAAAAAAAAATTGAACTGCGCACAGTAGCACATGCTTACAGTCCCAGCTACCAAGAGAGATGAGATAGGAGGAGTTTGGGACCTGCCTGGGTGACATAGCAAGACCCCTATCTCAAAAAAACAAGTATACTATACATAGTTTTTTAAATTAATTTTTTAAATAGAAACTGTAAATATATGGTATAAGATTAAAAGATACAGATGAGTATGGTACAAGGTAAAAATCTCCCTTCTTCCCTTGTCCTACTCTTGAAGTTTCCTTTCCTAGAGGCAACCATGGTAACTAATTTCTTGTGTTCTTTCCAGAAATGGTCTGAATATATGTAGACATACATACATGGGTGTGTATATTTTATTATAAATATGCAACTAATCTTTTTCAGCTAACATAATTTGGAGTACTCTCCATGTCAATATATATAATTGTATTTCATCTCTTAAAGATTTTTAAGTGTTTATTTATTTAAATAAGGGAAGGTTTGTCTATTATTTTCCTCCCAGTTCCAACCCCTATCTTATCCATAAAAATCTATTATCATAAATTTGAGGTAATTCTTTCAATCTATGTTTTTATATTTTTCTTTTGTATATCCATACTTATATATACATAATATTGCTTTTTTTTTTTTTTTAGAGATAGAGTCTCACTTTAATGCTCTCAGTAGAGTGCTGTGGTGTCACAGCTCATAGCAACTTCCAATTCCTGGGCTTAAGTGATTCTTTTGCCTCAGCTTCCTGAGTAGCTGGGACTATAGGTGCCCACCGTGCCCGGCTATTTTTTTGATGCAGTTTGGCCGGGTCCGGGTTTGAACCTGCCACCCTCGGTATATGGGGCTGGCGCCCTACTCACAGAGTCACAGGCACTGCCAGGTTTCTTTTGTTTTTAATTTCTGTTAGACCCAGCCTTACCCATTTAGACCTTCTTCTGAGGTTTACCAATCTCCCTTCTCTTAGCTTAATTTTTAGTTTTGTTTATTTTCTTGGTTCTGGGTATGAGAGATAAATTTATAGGAGGATAGTAGAATTCAGTGGTTAAAATGCCTATAATCATAGTACTTTGGGAGGCTGAGGCAGAAGTACCACTCGAACCACATTGCGAGATCCCCATCTCTACAAAAAATAAAAACAAAAAAAGCTTTGTGTGGTGGCTAGTGTCTGTAGTCCCAGCTATTCAAGAAGCTGAGGTAGGAAGATTGCTTGAGATTGGGAGTTTGAGGTTGCAGTAAGTTAGAGTGACACCATTGCACTCAACCCTGGCAATAGAGTGAGACTCTGTCTCAAGAACAAGAACAATAGCATGAAATTTGAAGTAAAAGAACTTTGGGTTTACTAGCTGTATACTTTTCCTAAATGTCTGTTTTTTCATATACAAAAAGCATTAATATACCTACCTCTTTGGGTTTCTCTGAGGATTAAATGAGTTAATTTATAAGAGGGCTGGCTTAGTGCCTGGTGTGCAATTAGTACTGAACAAAATGACAGCTGTCAGCATCATAGCCAATCATATTTCATTATGGCTGAATTTAAGCCTTATTCTTTGGGAAGTCAGCAGTCATGCTAGAAAAACCCTGAAGGGTAGCATTCAACTGGAAAAATTGAAATGCATTCTCCATTTAACCTTTACTCATAATCTCTGATTTTCATTGCAGATCAAAAATACAACACATTTGTGTGAGTCTCACGATTGAATTCTTGTAGTTTTCACGCCTAAAATATTTTTGTTATAGGTGTAGTATCTAAAAGCTACCTGGGTGCCTGTAGCTTAGTGGCTAGGGCACCAGCCACGTACACCGGAGCTGGTGGGTTCGAATCCAGCCTGGGCCTGCCAAATAACAACTACAACCAAAAAATAGCTGGGCGTTGTGGCGGGCACCTATAGTCCCAGATATGTGGGAGGCTGAGGCAAGAAAATCACTTAAGCCCAAGAGTTTGAGGTTGCTGTGAGCTGTGACACCATGGTACTCTACTGAGGGAGACAAAGTGAGACTCTGTCTCAAAAAAAAATAAAAGAAAAACGTAAAAAAATAAATGCTACCTATAGGGCCTGGTGTGGTGGCTGACCCCTATTATCCTAGCACTCTGGGAGGCCAAAGTGGGTGGATTGCTTGAACTCAGGAGTTGAAGACTAGCCTGATAGCTGGGCATTGTGGAAGGCACCTGTAGTCCTAGCTACTTGGGAGCCTGAGGCAAGAGACTCACTTAAGCCCAAGACTTTGAGGTTGCTGTGAGCTATGACATCATAGCACTCTATGAAGAACTACAAAGTGAGACTCTGTCTCAAAAATAATAATAATAGTAAAATAAAAGCTACCTATATTGCCTTTTTGTCCTTATATCTAAAATGATCTCCTAATCTCACCTATATTAGTGAGAAGAATGCTTTTATTTGAGGTACTATTGACAGATATCACAAGTGAATAATGCCAAAACCAGAAAAGAACATTTATGGGTTACCTGAATGACCTCTGAGCACTCAGAGTAGTATAGCCATGTACTGCATAGTAACATTTCTGTCACCATGGACTACATATATGATGGTTAGTCCCATGGAATTATATTACCATATTTTACTGCACTTTTTCTAGGTTTAGATACATAGATACTTAACATTGTGTTCCAACTGCCTATAGTATCCAGTACAGTAACATGCTGTACAGGTCTGTAGCCTATACATATATGTACCATACGGTCTATGTGTATAGTAGGCTAAACCATCTTATGTTCACATGATGATGAAATTATCTAAAGAGGCATTTCTTGGAATGTACACACGACTACATACAGATCATAATTTGAAAACCATTGTTACAAACAAGTGGACATGAAGGATGGTTTTCATCATGTTATTTTGCCCATGTAGTTCTCATCCTTTGTAAACACAACTATTAAGTCAGATTAAAAAAATGAGATCTTCTAGCTTTAACTCTTAAGCGCTATCTAATTAACTTTCTTCTTTTTCTTTCTTTTCTTTACTTTTTTTTGAGACAGAGTCTCACTATGTCACCCTCGGTAGATTGCTGTGGCGTCACAGCTCACACAAACCTCAAACTCTTGGGCTCAAGCTATTCTCTTGCCTCAGCCTCCCAAGTAGCTGGAACTACCAGCACCTGCCACAAAACCTGGCTATTTTTTGGTTGTAGTTGTCATTGTTGTTTGGCAGGCCTGGGCTGGTTTTGAACCTGCCAGCTACTGTGTATGTGCCTGGTGCCATAGCTGCTGAGCTATTATAGGCACTGAGCCAGAAAAATTTTGTTATCCACGAGGCATGACAGTATTTTAAAATTGCAGGGGAAAAAGAATTTTTTAAAAATTTCAAGGCATTTCTACACTTGGCTTTAGCCAAAAGGTCAAGAAATGATTTTTTTAACTTTAACTTCATAAGCTTTATTGATATAAACATGAAATTATTTGATGTTTATTTTTACAGGTGTCCCTTGGAATTTTACATTTAATGTAAAGTTTTATCCACCGGACCCAGCACAGTTGACAGAAGACATAACAAGGTAAGTAACTAAGTAATAAATATGTAATAGTAACTCTCATAAGCTCTGGAAATTTCCCTATTCAGAATTACAGAACAATGGTGAGCTATTAAATGCTTAGCCTAAAAGAGAAAGCTTGTGGTCACTTCAAGGCAGGCTTGCAAATAATTGAACCTAAAAGCCTCAAGTGTCTATGACCTGCCTGGAGGAAACGGGCAGGGATGTAGTCTTGTTTATCATTGGTGTAATACCAAGCTGTGGACAGGGCTTATATACACCACCATACCACCCTCCAAAGGCAAGACACAGATATATGTGGTAAAAGAACTCTATTGATTTTTTTATTTTTTGTATTTATACTCTTTTTCCCACCATGGGCCTTCTTACAGGGATCAAAAGAGCTAAAAGTCTCAGTGTTATTATTTCTTCCTATCTCCTTTTTAAACTGTGTGTATGAGTAGCTACGTGATCCCCATGAACTGAGTCTTCCTTTGAACCCACTTGATTTACGAAATAAGTCTTATACTCTTTAAAAAACAGCCTACTGATGTATTTAAGGAAAATGACTTTTATTGGATTCTGTAAGAATGTTAACAAAATAGCTGGGTGTTAAGGGGAGCACCTGTAGTCCCAGCTACTCAGGAGGCTGAGGCAAGAGAATTGCCTAAGCCCAAGAGCTGGAGGTTGCTGTGAGCTGTGATGCTACGGCACTCTACCGAGGGCAACAAAGTGAGACTCTGTCTCTTTAAAAAAAAGAATATTAACAAAAAAAGGAAAAGCAAGATATTGTAAAGAGTAGAGCTGTACATATTTATATCCATAAGCCTCTCTCAGAGAACCTTAAAATTAGTAAGTGCTTGGCAAATGTTTGTTAAATTGAACTATTAGTTGTCAAAAACTGTTTTCTAATTTTGATTTTGCTGCCAACTCTCTGATCTCAGTCAAATTTATAATTTCTAGGCCTCAGTTTCTATATCTCTTAAATAAGGAAATAAATTAGACTCTTAAAAAATTCGATTATTAAGTTCTATGAAAAGTCTATACCATTTTTTTCTTATTGTTGTCTAGTCACATTGTTGAAGTTGAGATGCCACGTATCTGCCTTAAAAAATTGATCTGGTTATTTCTTTTTCACATGTAATATTTGTCTTTTGGAGTTACTACTTTACTTATCTTTCTTCATCTGTATATATAAAACAAAATGCATCCCTAAAAATCTTTGCTAATTATCTACATTGTAGAAGAGGTTAAGATTCTGCTGACTTGTTTCGCATTGCTCTGACTTTTTTGGGAAAAGGCATGTGTGTAGTAACTAATTATAGGTAGAAAAACTATTGCTGATGCACATATTATTCAACATATTGCTATGGTAAAAGCAAAGATATGATTCTAATTAACATAGGAATTGCCAGTTTAAACATACTTTTCCTGTTTGATGAAACAGTCTGAATTGGTCCACTCAGTCAGTTAGACTCAGCAGTAGGAGGTCAGGACCACACGTGTGAACACTGTAGTGATGGAAGTGTCTATACATATTAAGGCACTCAGTTTGTTGGACTGGACTTTTTTAACTGCAATCTGAATTCCCAACAGTTTAGCACACAGATGGAATTAGTTTTATAAGGTGGGCGATAGTATGTGGAAGGCTATATGCAACTTAGCTCACCTTGGAGGAAAAACACACCACAGTGTTCATATCATACTGAAAATGTATAAATAATGTCATCTTTGTATGTGAAGGATATTATCTACACATTTGGCAAAGCATTGTGATAGAAAAGAAAGGGCCTGGTTTGAGAGCCAAACAGCCGTCATTGTTCTCTGGCATCGAGCAGCTAAGCCTCTGAGGGTGCCTCCTCATCTGTTATCTGTCAGTGGTACCCACCTCACAAGTTTTGTTTTGTTTTTTTTTTAAATTAGATAATTTATGGATCTATGGTACTTAGTATACTTAACGAAGCATTAGTTTCATTAAGCCTTTCAGACTTTTCCAACTTTTCCTCTTTTTGTTTCTAAACATATGTATGACAGTTACAATATTTTTTTAACCTTCTATATGGAAAATTTTCACACAGAATGGAAGGAATTATAGTATGATAAACTACTATATATGCCCACTACTTAGATTGAACAGTTATTGATACAATCTCATACTTACTTAACCTATTTTCTTCTTTCTCCTTATTTTTTCCTCTCTTTCCCTTTTTTTCTCCTCCTTTCTCCTTTTCTTCCCTGTATTTTGTTGTGGCTGACATGTTAACATCTTTTCTCTTTTGGCTGTAGATATTATTTGTGTCTCCAGCTTCGGCAGGACATAGTTACAGGACGTCTGCCCTGCTCATTTGCAACCTTAGCATTATTAGGTTCTTACACCATCCAGTCCGAGCTGGGAGACTACGACCCAGAACTCCATGGCGTGGATTATGTCAGTGATTTTAAACTGGCCCCAAATCAGACCAAGGAACTTGAAGAAAAGGTCATGGAACTGCATAAGTCATACAGGTGAATATGTCTCCAGGGTTTGTTCTGTGTTTGTTTTGGCAATAAGTTTAAACTCTTAATGTGATAGTGATTCAGTATTTGCCTGAGAGGGAGCATAGTGCCATAGAGTCAGTGTGAGCTCACTTAGCTCCACTGTAACTTTGGACAAGTCATTTAACCCTTCTTTACCTCAGTTTTCTCATCAGAGTAATGGGCATTACATTGTAGAGTGAAAATTAAATGTAATATATGTACAACACTTAGCACAGTGCCTGGTACTGCTCCATAAATGGTAACTATTATTATTGCCTTACCTTTTTTTTCAGGTTACTGAAAAGTTTTAAAAGTTACTATGCTGTATTAGGTGCCTTGAGATCTTCAGAACAAGGGTTTTTAACTTGAGATCTATATACATGGATAGATTTCAGAGGGCCCATGAAGCCCCTGAAGGTATTTTTAATAGGCTTTATTCACTAACTATACTGCTTTTTTTCATGAGAACAGCTGATACTGTTGGGAAGTATCCTAACACAGTAATCAAAAACAAGGGTTATAGTCAGTCTGAGTTGAGTTGAAATCCATTTTTTTTTTTTTTTGAGACAGAGTTTCAAGATGTCACCCTCGGTAGAGTGCTTTGATGTCACGGCTCACAGCCACCTCCAACTCTTGGTCTCAAGTGGTTCTCTTACCTCAGCCTCCCAAGTAGCTGGGATTACAGGTGCCCACCACAACACCCGGCTATTTTTTGGTTATAGTTGTCGTTGTTTGCCAGACCCTCGCCAGATTTGAACCTGCCAGCTCCACTGTATGTGGCTGGCACTCTTAGCCGCTGAGCTATAGGCGCCCAGTCAATATACCACCTTCAACTTGTTAATAATTAACTAAAGAGGGCGGTGCCTGTGGCTCAGTGGGTAGGATGCCGGCCCCATATACCAAGGGTGGTGGGTTTAAACCCAGCCCTGGCCAAACTGCAACAAAAAATAGCCAGGTGTTGTGGCAGGCGCCTATAGTTCAGATGCTTGGGAGGCTGAGGCAAGAGAATCGCTTAAGCCCAAGAGTTTGAGGTTGCTGTGAGCTGTGACACTATGGCACTTTACTGAGGGTGACATAGTGAGACTCTGTCTCCAAAAAAAAAAAATGCTAAGATATTTGCTTTTTTCACTGTGTTGAAATGGGTGAAGCACAAATCAAGGCATTTGCACCAAACTGTACTGGCATTCATTATGTTATCCATCAACGTACACTTGCAGTTAAAAAATTTAAAAAGGCCAATTTACCTAAGAATTTTCTTAATGAAGCAATAAACAGCATTAATTTTATTAAATCTTGAATACATTTCTTTCTTTCTTTCTTTTTTTCTTTTAAATGAGACAGAGTCTCACTATGTCACCCTCCGTACAGTGCCATGGCATCGCAGCTCATAGTAACCTCAAACTCTTGGGCTTCAGTGATTCTCTTGCCTCAGCCTCCCAAGTAGCTGGGACTACAAGCTCCCACCACAACACCAGCTATTGAATACATTTCTATATAACATTCTGCATGATTTTTTTTTGGGGGGAGACAGAGCCTCAAGCTATTGCCCTGTGTAGAGCACTGTGGCATCACAGCTCACAGCAACCTCCAACTCCTGGGCGTAAGCAATTCTCTTGCCTCAGCCTCCCAAGTAGCTGGGACTAGAGGCGCCCGCCACAACACCTGGCCATTTTTTGGTTGCAGTTGTCTTTGTTGTTTGCTGGGCCCAGGCTGGATTCTAACCCACCAGCTCTGGTGTATGTGGCTAGTGCCTTAGCCGCTTGAGCCATAGCTAAGAATGTTGGTGCCAAGCCAACATTCTGCATGATTAAGTGAGATGTATGCATAAGATATTTCTGCTGTATACTGAAGTACAGTAGTTGTTTCAAGAAAAATTACTTGTATAATTTGAACTATGAGCTGAATTAACCATCTTTTCTATAAACACTGTTTTTTCCTGGAAAAAATGACTGACAAACTATGATTATTCAGTCAGAGTTACTTGGCATTCATTTTCTAAAAAATGAATGAGCTGGTGCTTTTAGAAAAACAAATGACAGTATTTGTTGATAATGACAAATTTCACATTTTCAAGTAAAAATTAAAATTTTGAAAAACTTTTATTTGCCACTGTGATCGTGACAGCTTTTAAATACTTAAAGACTATTTCTGCCAAAGGCAATAGTGATTTTAATGAATGTGATTTTTCTTATACATTTATTTTATAATAAAATGTATCAACATTTGGAAGATTTACATAACTTGGTGAGCCAGTATTTTTCAGATAAACCATGCACAATGTTACAAAATCATCCGTAAATAAGAAAAGATGTATTCAAAATGCGAGATAGGCTGGGTGTGGTGCCTCATGCCTATAATCCCAGTGCTTTGGGAGGCCAGGCTAGATGATTGCTTAAACCTAGGAGTTCAAGACCAGCATGGGCAACATCGCAAGACCCTGTCTCTACCAGAAATAAAAAAGATAAGGGTGTGGAGGCATTTACCTATAGTCCTAGTGGTTTGACGCTAAGGTGGGAGGAGCCCTGGCACTCCGGAGTTCAACATTGCAATGAGCTATGATCATGCCATTTGCACTCGAGTCTGAGTAAAGGAGACACTATCTCCTAAAAAGTTTTTTTAAAAAGCAAGATAAGGCTCGGCACCTGTGACTCAGTTGGCTAAGGCGCCAGCCATGTACACCTAAGGTGGCGGGTTCGAATCCCCAGCCCGGGCCCACCAAACAACAATGATGGCTGCAACCAAAAAATGGCCGGGCGTTGTGGCGGGCACCTGTGGTCCCAGCTACTTGGGAGGCTGAGGCAGGAGACTCACTTGAGCCCAGGAGTTGGAGGTTGCTATGAGCTGTGATGCCATGG